>JAEUYN010000041.1:0-68195 GCA_018257835.1 Euura lappo | reverse complement strand
AAAATGATTGATCAAATCTTCACGTGCTGTACAACATATTCGAGTGTATTTATGCTCTTTTTTTCATCACATTGGATACCACAAAGTGAAACAAGTGGTATACATACAACTGTTTTCTTTGATTACACAAATACTGCAAAGTGAAGTTCCATTAATTTCACGATCGGATAACAAATACTTTTATTATAATGGAAACATATTCATATTTTTCATTATCTAGTTGTTTCATCATAGTTTCTTCTCATTCTCTTTCTATACTTCAATTCGTTACGAATGATATGTATTGTGATAAAATCCGAAACTATTCAAATTCGGCTTCGGATATGCTCCTGAAGCTCCTTTCTCATCGTCTTTCGCATACTTTTTCATAAAGCAGGAATCAACAATCCGTCGTTTGACACAGTATTCGACAAGAAGCAGACTGGCTGCGCTAACCGTGCCAATCGCCAATAAAAAAAGCGCGGGTGCAAATTCTTCCAACGGAACTTGGACTGGCTCTAAACTGTGGCTGGCCGGACACCGTGGTCGTTTGTACTGCCATACGTGTGTTTGTCTTTCAGCCATCCCACGTTCGATAATTTGACGCATCCTGCTTAACGAAAGAAATATGTAAAAGTTCCATTTTTTATATCAGTTTCACATCTTTTGTCATTAGAAATTGTATAAAATATACACGAACCCGTAGGAAACCATTTTTTCGAAAGGGGAATGCTTGCTGGTCACAGTACCGACATGCCTGGCGGGAAATAATTGGATTTCGAATAGATCACATATTTCGTCCTCTGTGAACTCATCCTGTAGGGAATTGATCAGAACGTGAGATAAAAAATGGCTCTTCTATGTGTCATTCAAAATTACTTTCGCTAAAACTTGCCGTAATTATTTTATAGGCTGTAGCAACGTCCACTTGGAAAGCAAAGTTGCCTTTCCGTACTCTGCGAAGGCCTTCGCGCACGCTGAAGTAAGCAGCTTTCTTTCGCCTTCTTCCAGGCGCTATTTTTCGTTCGTAGAGTTTCAAGGCTATCGGATCCGTTGTTGTCTAGAAAAGGAATGATTAAACTCGGATAATCGAAGTTCTACTCAAAATCGTTGACTCGAAGTGCGCTTTCAATTTACCGCAAAATAATTGTGATTATAAGCAATGTCTTCGATTCCCACTGCAAGGTCGCTCTCCAAAAGGTCTTTCACAGTGTTTATGTAACGCGGAGGGTCTGCTAGCAATGAGCCAACTATACTCGCCGAGTAGTACTGGTAGAGGAGAAGAGCCCACACGAATAGCGAGAGGAAAACTATACGTCCCGAATAATTCCTTGGTCCGTCTGATAAGCCTGGTTGAATACCAAACTTATTTACAACAGATCAGTGGCTTAGGTTACCTAAGCAAAAAACTGAACTTCACCCTGTTGGCAAAGGGCGGCCGCGGTGATCAATGCTGTCTCCGAAGCTGGATGTGTATTCAAAGTACACATCGACGGATGATCATCTTTCAAAGAGATCTCAACTCTAGCTGTGAGCCAGAGTAGGAGCCAGTTTAGCAGAGCTACTGTCAACGTCAGCCACCAGACCTGCTCTGTGAATGGTCTGACGAATCCGTTTCGGAGTGTGTTCTTTTTCGGATGACGGAATATAATAGCGGCTCTGGAATCAGGAATTAGACTCAAGATGAACGTGAGAGTCAAGGTTCTTCGTGAAGGAAGAGTAATTGAACAACCTTGCAACGTATGTTTGAACCGTGAATTCAGCCACTTGGAGACGTTCAAGCATCAGCATCAAAGGAGTTGCTCCGATATCCACGATTCCTGCTTGCATGTCACCCAGCATACCATTGAACGATCCATTTACTAAGTAGCCCCAGCTGTTGCTACGCATCAGATTCATGCTATTCGAAAGAAACAATGATCAGACCCCTTTGAACACGGATTCGGACACAAATTAACATTTAACGTATATTGTGTCCAGTCTGAATGTGTCAGAAAAAAATTGTGTCCAAACGAGCATCTCCCGAATCTGATACATAATTTTATTCGTTTCACGCAACGATCAGAATTTTCTTCTCAAGTTAATACCTGAAGTTGTAATAATCTCGCAGATGTTTGATCAGGGTGTAGTGATATCGATGCATCGTGTCGAAGTGACGATCTATCGGATTATCTATGTAAGTCTGAAAGTCTGGTTTTGGTTCGTGTGTGATCTGGAAAAGGACAAATTTGAACTCAAGCACCATCCAGAGCTGAGGAAATTAGTAAACTACTCCAAACGAAGAAAAATAACGTAGTGTCCTACATACTGCGATTGAAACGTTGATCCTGAGACCTTCCAAGTTCCTACGTCGCTGATACTTGTACAGATTGAGTTCAACCTGAAAACCGTTATCTCTGTTCCATTTTCCCATTGGTATCACTATCAACGATCCTCCGTGTCTGTAACTCGGGTTGTACACGTCGTAAAATGCGTAAGACGATCCGTTCTCAACAGCCACTGTCATCTCGGAGTCAATGGTCAAGGGCAGATCTCTGAGGATTGGAATCTGACTCGTTTCCAGTTTCGTCAGAAGCAGCCAGTGATAAGTCTGATTGAACGGGAGCTGCTGCCTCGAGAACTTTCGACAAATATCACTTTCAGAGACTGTTTTAACTATCCACAAGAAAATGGGAAACCGATCCCTGTCCAATTACCTCTTCTAGAACCACCTCGCTTCCTGGACAGTCCAAGTCGATCACGATCCCAAGAGCATAGTAATTCACGGTCAACGTTCTTCTCATATCGAAGACACCGGACGGTATGGGGATGTAGGAAATTTTGAAATTATGCGCCATAGACTGTCTGTAGAAAATCACTTGGTCTGTGAAACGTATGTAGTTGAACTTTTATGCATGTTGTGCAGAACTCAGCTACATGGTAATCAAGGGTTTAATTAAGCTCCACCGCTCCGAGTAGCTACAAGAAGTATCGGTCACAGCTGATCATTTTTTCCTGAATGCTGTTTTGTGTTCCAAAAAACATGTTGTACAGCCCAAGGCGGGGGAACTGGATTTGAACCTCGACGAATTCCCGGACGCAGCCCAAAGTGAGATATGGAAAATCTGCCACGATCGATATCGTTCAGGATGGTGAACTGAGTGTGAACCCCAGACTTCATCGAAAAATATTAAGAATCGTAAGAGATATTCTGCTTTCCAGCTGGAGATATAAAAATCAGTAACTCCTACAGTTTTCAATATTTGTCAATGAAATTTTGTGTGTACGCCGAGTGTACAAAAACGCGTTTAGAAAAAAATCAACAACCATTTGTGATCAATACTTCTTGTAGTTACGTTGGGATCTGGGATGTAGCAGTGCCATGAAACTTGCGGTCTTACCGTGAATATCCGAACAAGCAAAAACAGTCATTTGACGTATGAATTTTCTTTCAAAGAACTCAATTGCAAACTTGTGAACATGTGTATCGTCGCTGCACAGAATATTGCTTATAGATACGATTGTTGCCAAAAGAATTAGAGACAGGTGAGCCATTTTTGTTTCAACCTGACGTATTGAGCTTCTATGCTGGACATGAGTCAGAACAGGGAGCTTTTTTGTATCGTTACAACGATAGCTTCTTTTATTTATCACGCCTTACAAGACTGATTCGTTGGATTGCTTTCAATGTATGGGGTTATGGTAATTCGATGCTTCGGATTCGAGTATGATCAGGGTATAAGATCGACGCTGCAAGCCCTTCAACCATAAGGAGCTCTGGGTAACTGGGTCTTTGATTATGCCTCGTTGTTTCTGACAATTTGATAAAATACCGGGTGTTGTTCATCCTACAATTTTTTTTTCTGTCCTTTATTTCTACGGAAGTCAACAATCAATCGGTGAGATGTGAGAACGCAAGTAACGGCAAGACTTCGGGTCTTGGTTTGCTGGTCATTTATTCATGAGCTATAATCTAGCGAGTACCTTGTTTGCAACGTAGAGCTTTGCTCTGTACTTATGGTATATCCTCGTTCAAAGTATGAATTATCTGAAATAGGGCATCTTTGATATTTATGATCGATAAAAATCGTCCACTCGTATTTACCATCTGTGATCAATTATCTTGCTTATAGTTCTGGGACGAAATCTTGTAGTTTTGAACTGTCGAGCCGAAAAAAAATATACAGTCGAGGAATAGAAAAACGGTCTGATGTTTGACGCACCGCGAATCCGTTCCCATTGCGGTTAGACTTCGTTTGCGATTACAAAGTCAAGGCTGTGAGCGAGATACTGAAAAAAATAGGAACTTATATTTCCTAGACTTCATTCGTGCTTGTTCAAAACTCAGTTTCTGACTCAATTATTATTTATACGGTATAGTCAACGTGTGCTGCATTCGATCCAATCAAATGAGTCGCACTGATATAGTATCAATGAATTTGTGATAGGATCAAATAGAATATCGTCAAATTAACTTTATTGTGCTTTCTTGCATCAAGTGAATTCCGTCAACTGAATCGGTTAGCTTGGTAATGGAAAATTTTGTTTCGGTGTAACTTGATGATTTCGACGACACCACTGCTTTAGCTACAGTTTCCTTATTTTTTCTTATTGCGGTTTGTAGATAGGAAGAGACTATAAACCTGCGATCAGGATGTGTTGGGTCAATGACATTTTTACTTTCAATAATAACCCACAGGATATCATTAACGATTTTGTATTCTCATTATTACAGGATGTGACAAAGAAAAGTTCCTCGAATTGTTGATAAGAATATCACATCATGAATGAATAAATCATGACCATCGTTTCAACTCCCTTCATTCGTGCTTCTTGAAAGTTTGCTCGAATGCAGTTTCCGAGTAACGGAGTTCAGCGTGTCGCGTAATCGTTTTAAAATCGATCGTTTGACGTTGTCCTTCCAAATGAAGAGAAAGAATATCAAAAAGCTCTGAATCATTTCCAGAGTGACTATCAAACGTGTCATGAACGCTATCGTCCAGCTGAGCCAGATGGCCCACATGATCATGTGTCCTCCCATGATGACGAAGAGCTTGACGTGAAGTTTGAATCTGTGGAAAGACGCAAAGATAACAACAATCCGTCATCGCATCCAGCAGCACCTACAATTTCTTATTGTCGTCGAGATGTTTGATCGCCCCGTCCACCAGATCCGCAGCGGCCTTCTTCCGCTTCGTGATCGTGACCGCGGTCGATGTGTACATGAAGGTATTGCAGCCGCAGACCGAGACTACGAACGTCACCGTGCTCCACTGTTTGAACCTTTCGCCTGAAAACGGTACGAAGCGATGAATGACGGCTGCGGTTGCGTCGGACCCAAACCTACCGAAAGTGTCGTTGAGAAAATACGGAACGTAACTGAGTACCGCAGCGAAAGAGGCGACCAGGACGGCAGGGATGATCCAAGCGTAAACTGCGTACCAGATGAACCTCTTGGTGGCTCGTTGCTTGATCGCGTTGTCGATCGACTGGATGACCCTGGACGGAAAGAACCTCTCAGTACCGAGAATCTTGAACGTTTGAAGAACCACTCACCGGAAGGTCCGCCAAATGTCGAAACTGATCACGGTCAGCCAGAGAGCGGAAGATATGGTGGTGAAGTGCCCGAAGAACACTGAAACACAAATTTCGCGTCAGGACATCTTGCGACGTCTAGGAAATGCGGGTAGCGTTTCATTACTGAATATGCTGAACAACCGGGCGTGGGATCTGGATTCGATCGTGAACTCCGCCCCCAGGGAGCAGAGGTAGATCCCGATGTACGTGGCTACGTAGGACCTGAATATGAGTCCGTGGAAGTTGTTCAGCTCCGGTACGATCGTGTATCCAACAAATATCGCGAGCATGGTCAGAGTCGCGACCACCAGACAAAAAATGTCGTATATCGCGTGGGTCTTCGGCCGGCATACTTTGGCCGAGTAGACCGCCGATCCCGGCTCTCTGAAGAGGCAGTAATGGTCAAAGTCCAGCACCGAGGCATCTCCGAAGTCCGGCGAGTGGATCGAACCGTTCGAAAACATTTGAAAACTTTCTAATACCGATGATTCCATCCAGCCAACGGCGCACGGGTCGTCAATGATAATGTGGTAAATACCCTCAGGCTCGCCGTTTCCATCGACCTCAGGCGTTGTTCTTGGCAAATGGCTCAAGGTCTCGTTGTCCTCGAAGCATCTGCCTTCGGTCCTCGATTCTCCCAGGGGACAGCAGAGCATGAGGCATGTTTTCAGGCCGCAGGGACATCCTGGCGGGTTTTCAAAAACCTCCGCTCCATCTTCGATGACCGCGTTCCTCGGACACGGAGGGTCCTCCGAACCGTGGACGCTGACCTCTGCGGACAGGATCAGAACCCAGGCCAGGAACCGGAATGACGAACCTGGGCAAACCATCTTCGTTGTGGCCACTCTCCGCAGCTGTTGTGAACGTTACTCCATGGTTCACTTCCGGGATTCTAGACGCTTCCAGTGCAGATGTGGTGCTTCACCATGATTTAGACACTGTGACTGATGCGGAAACTTTTATTTCTACGTCTAAATTCTAGGTCAGCCCGAGCTGAATAATGTAACGAACTTTGTAATCTGGACACGGCTGTTGTGGGAGACAGACAGACATCTGGTATCCGGTCTAGGCTCAGTCTGACCATCACCTCGAAGAATGCGTGCAGACGTAATATCAATAATAGGATATAGCCGCGGCGAAATCCGTCGGTACATCACGATCGCGGGGACTTTGTGTAGGTACCTTCTCAAATGGTCAAATAGCATTCTTACTAACGATCATCGAATTCATTATGTTTCCCTGTTTCTGTTAATAATTACGACCGTTAACACACCGAATGCGTCGCAAACGGAAAAGCGATCGTTCTTGTACTCGGATCATAATTTTCTTTCAGATACTCAACTAACGGGTTTCACAAACGATCATTAAACTCGCATCGATCTGCGGTGTGAATGGACAAGGAAGTTTCTCTCAGAAATTCTCGTTTTTAAAACATTTGAATATAAAAATCACTAGGAATATTGTTATAATATTCGTTGAAATCGTTTCTTTTTTTTCTTCACACATTTATCATTCTTCTGCGGACATATTGAAAACCATCAATTGACTCATTAAATAGACAGAATATCAAAGAATGACAAAAATGAACATTTACTGTACATTTTTTTATATTCTTCATTATACATATATTGATCATCTAGAAAAGTTCAACGATTTCATATCCAAATTTAGAGAACTTGCTCAGCAATGACAATAGATGTGATATTAGAATACATGCAACTGCTATCACAAACATCAAATCATTATACACAGAGTAGTGTGAATCATCAATAGTATATGTATATTCAAATTTTCGAATAACAAAATCGAACAAAGTTAGCGCTCTTTATGGTTCCATCATTGGCCACAAGATGGCGGCTCGAGCCCGCTCACTTGCTAACTTCACATCGTGATCGCAGTCAACTTCAGAGCGCAACTAACTTCAAATTGTAGCTAACTTCACGAGGCGAGCGCAGCTAACTTCAGACTGCAGGCAACGTCAGATCGTAGCTAACTTCAGATCGCGAGCGCAGCCAACTTCAGAGCGTAACTGACTTCAGAGTGTAGCTAACTTCACATCGTGATCGTAGCCAGCTTCAGACCGTTGCTGACTTCTCGCCGCGATTGCGGCCAACTTCGGACGGCGTGCGTATCAATCGTCTGCTAGGGTTAAGGGTATATGCGATAGCCAAAATGGTTATCTCAGGTTCGTCGGTGATTTTATCGCGTATAAGTTACTCGAGGAATGTATTAAAAAGTGGAAACAACGCGGTTAATATACTGTCACAGAGATTCAACAACAATCTAGTGAGTATATCGCGTAAATAAAATTCGATTAACTAGTCGATCTAGGAGGTTATGTGTTTCGATGAAAATTGATAACCTAACCTAACCTACAAAATGTGACAATAATCGTTATTAATTTGTGTAATATTTGTTCGTTCAACAGCGTTTATACTCAAATAATGTCGGCGATGCTGGGCGACAGAAAACCGAGGAAGGAACAAAGACCGAAAAAGTCAGCAAAGCCATGAGGGCTTATTTAGAACGAGCCATAAAACACGGTGAGTTTTATTAACCTCAACTCGCAATATTTTAGAAGCTAAATTTCTAATTAATATAAGATTTTTCAATTCCTTGTTTATTCATTGATTTCAATGGTTTTTTTATCTACATTCATTCTTTCGAGATTCTAGTTTTTTTTTTTTTCGTCTGTAATAATTTTTTCAATTTAAAAATTCAACTTTTCATATTTTAATACAGATTTTTAATTTCTTGTTTTTATTTTTTTTCCCCCTACTTTTATTCATTAATCAGAGATTATAGATTTTTATTCTACTTTTTTTTATTAAATTCACCAAATTCACCAAATTCTTTAACAATTTATGCTTCATTAACAAAAAATTCCAAAATTCTTTAAAATAATGTGTAAAAAACTGAATATAAAACACTTGGTTATCGTTACAGATGAATTTATACAGAAGGAAACAGCAGAATTCAACATCGGAAGACGCCACTTGGCCAATATGATGGGTCATAACCCGGAGACCATGACCCAGGACGATATCAACGTGAGTCTCGTTCTACTTCCACGCTTTGCTCGATCCGTAATCAAGTTTCATCTCCGTTACAGAAATCCATCGAGTATCTGTTCCCCTCGGGCCTTTTCGAACCCAGAGCCAGACCGATGATGAAACCTCCCGGCGAAATATTCCCGAAACGTAAAGCCGCAGAGTTTGACGAAAACGGGAGACCGTTTCACTCGATGTTTTACACATCGAAACCAAGTTATTATCAACTCTTATACGTGAGTTGTGGTATTGACTCGAAAATAAGCAGATAAAACTGAGAAATACGATCTAAGAAGTTATTTCACGTCTTTTTATGCTCTGCAGGATATCGTCGACGTTACGAACAAACTGAAACAGCAAAGAGCCTCGAATAGAAATTCGAACCCTGGATCGGAGCCGGCAAGCGAATTGTGAGGAGCTGTTTTCGTGTTGGATACGAATAAGAGGGATAAAATCATCCTTTTCTATATTTTCCCATTTTTCTCAATATTGCAGGAGTCTGATCAGTTCCATGTGGATCGCCAAAGATGAATTGGAGCAACGTCTGATGGAAGTATTAATCGACAGGGATGTAAGTCGGTCTAAAAACTCGATGCGATTTATTTATCCCCAGCTTTCAATCTTCGCAAAGATTCACTAATCACCATTTCTCGTCCTCTCAGTACAGCGAATTTGTGGCAGCGATGGAAAGACTGGTGCAATATCCTGGCCTGACTGCGCACAAAGATTTTATAATGAAGTACAGAAAGCCGCTGTTGAACCAGAAAGAACAATCAATCATCCCTAAGGTGAGTCTGCGCCGGACTTATCAAAACTCAATCTTATTTCTCTTGTTCTTGAAACATTTGCAGATTGAAACTTGACGAAAACCACATGGAAAAAAAAATAGCATCGTATTTACAGAATAAAATCGCAATAAAAAACGAACAATTTTATCTTCTAGAGAAAACTTTTCGTTTTCAATTCATAAAGAATTTCTGTTTCGGTAACGTCAGGTTCAAAAACGTAAAGGAATCCGATATCCCATTGAATGTACAATTATACCGAATGATTGCTCAATTTTCTCTACTTTATTCAGCTCGAATACACAGCGGAGGGAAGGCCGTTCATAACTACGACGAGTAAGTGTCTTTGAACGTGCGACGAATCGGAATATCTTTAAAAAGTATTACAAGGGAATACGTTGTTTTGCTAGTTTATAAACTTTTTTCTTTCATTTTTCAATCTCCTTCGTAGACTGCATGAGAAAATCGGCCAGAGGTGAAGTTACGATCTGGGGAAACGGAACGGGAAAGATAACGATCAATGGAAAGAATATTCTATATTTCACCGACGTACAAGCCAGGGAACAGGTAATACATTATTTTTATCAGCTATTTTTAGATGTTATTATTATTTTTTTCTAAACAGAATCGAATCTACGAATATCATACAAACAACATGAATATTAGCGAAGTTTCATGCATCAATCATGAATCGTAACTTTGATCGTGCTGCTAGGTATCACGACCACAAAGGTCATAACGTTGTTCAAGTCGTAAAACTGTATGTAATACATAAGGTAATCTCCATTCTTTATATACCAGGGGATTAAGATCAGGTAAATAAGTACAGTTTCGAAGCCCCCTCCCCCGCACGCCAACTTTCTAAACGTCTTCAATATCGATAATTAAAACCGTCTAGATTCGCTCTTTTCGATTCGCCTTGGGGGATTAAGAAAAAAAGAGGTCTCTAATTCTGCGGGAATAAATTAAATTCGATGATGGATCGACGCTTTCTGCTCACAGTCTGGTCATCGGGACCAAGAGCTATATTAAGAATCGAGATTGAACCCCGCGTAGAGTGTCGAGCGGAGAATATTGCGAATTATAAGTTCCCGGTAGAGGGAGGGAAGACTCTGAACTCGTCAGTACTGCGGAGGCTATCATCGTGGACGAAAGTCAGTTGATATTACACGTTTAAGTAGCAAACAACGCTCTTGAGACCGAATGACCTTCGGAGTAATCCTCGCTCTCATACAACTCGCAATTACCGTTAATTTCCGGATTCAGCGAGCGCGCTTAGAGCCAATTTCGCCATCTATATACGCCTCGGTTCGTATCGTGGTGTGCGAGCGAATTATGAACGCTGTTAAAAAACAAAAACACGTTAACTAGGTCGCGACTCCTGTCTTCGTCAGCGTAAATCAAAAAAGAGTCTCGAGTGCCTGACAATCGGTTGCGAAATATCGAGAGTGCGTTGTGCGACGACGATGGAAGAGGTGCTCAAGACACCGGAAATAAAGCTCGACGGTGTCGTGGGCTCCGTGGTTTCTGAAAAACGATGTCGGAGTTTCTCGTTAACGAACCCTCGGACCACCGAAACGGCGATATTGTCCGCTCGATTATCACCGGCGTATAAATCAACCAGTACAGTCTCCATGCTGAGAGGTTTCAAGTCGAGAAGCCTGGCGATAAATCAGTCGATTCCCGAGGATCCGAGGAGCGAAAACGAGGCTGGCAAGGCCTTCGACGGCGACATAGACGCCGGGGATTCCCCGCCGATCGATGATTCTCTGTTTTTCGACAATCTCGACAGACTCAAAGACGTGAGCGTCGATATTCCCAGGGTAAAATCAGTCCTTTTCTCCTCCCTGGATCAAAATGAGGTGAAAAAACTTGTAGACATGGAGAAGGGAATCCTGGAGGAGGCCGAGGACGGGACTCTGTTTCCTTATTCCACCAAGAGATTCAAAAACGTTGCGTACCTATGGGCGTGCCTCAAGGGCCTCATATCGCTGCTACCGAGGCTCGAGAGTTCAGGCTGCGACGCTGACTTCATCGGTCCGATAACAGGCTTGAATGCTCTGCTCGTCAGCGCGCTCTCGAACAACACGAACTGCGTCGAGTACCTGATAAAAAAAGGGGCGAAATGCGACGCTACCGATTCCCGGAATTTCACTCCGCTCCATTTTGCGGCATTTGGAAACGCCCGGGAGGCGGCTCAGGTGCTGCTCGACAACGGGGCAGAAATCGACGCCCCATCTTCGGCCTCTGTTGAGCCGGTCCTCCATTCCGCCATCCGGGCCCACTCGGTGGACACGGTCTCTCTGCTCTTGGATCGCGGCGCGAATTTGGCGAGGCGAAACCATGCGGGAGAAACGCCGCTGCATGTCGCGTGCTTTGTGCAGTCTTTGGAGTGCGTTAAACTCCTCCTGGGTCGGGAGGGGGTCGACGTGAACGCCGTCACCAAGGACAGACGAACCCCGTTGCACTTTGCAGTAATGAGCACCAGCGCCTCTCCCGAACTAATCGAGCCCCTGATCTCGTCCGGGGCGGACCTCAACGCTGTGGACAAGGAGGGCTACACTCCGGTCCACATCGCCGCTCTCAATGAGCTTCCGGACTGCGTTAATACTCTGGTAAAGTCGGGGGCTGACCTGAGCTCCGAGACTCGGTCCGGAGCCACCGCCTTTGGCGTTATAATAAGGAAGATACCCGTCTCGTTGGACGTCTTCAAACAGCGTTTAGACGCCTCGATACAACTGAGACGACCCGCTTCGTGCAGCAGAGAGTTTGAGCTGAGGCTCAACTTCGACGCCCTTTATCCCTGTCGAGAGAATAATGAGACTGCGTTGGTGAACACGTTCCTCAGAGAACACAGGAAGGATCTTCTTCTCCATCCCCTGGTCACCGCCTTCCTCCATTTGAAGTGGGAAAAGATGCGGAAGTTCTATCTCGCCAGAATAGCCGCGTATTTTGTCACGGTGGTGTGTCTCACTGCCTACATACTGACCACCGTGACTCGCTATCGCTGCGGTTTCGACACCCCCTACACTTCCGGTTGTCGGGAAAACCGCCTCGGCTTCTTTCTCTGGAGGAATGTGATAGCCGCCGAGTACTATCTCCTGCTGTTCCTGACGTGTTCGACAGCTGTGAGGAAGATCGTGGGCTTCTTCGTCTACCAGTCCATCAGACAGTACTTTTCGTACGCCGATAACATCCTCGACATATTCGTAGTCGCGGGTCTCTTCGTAGCCGCTTTTGCCTATGACCGGGACACAAACACCTGGCAAAACTACGTCGGCGCCATAGCCGTCCTGTGCGCCTGGACGAATCTCATGCTGATGGTCGGCCAGCTTCCTGCCTTTGGGACGTACGTCGCAATGTTCACTCAGGTGCAGTGGGAATTCGCTAAGCTGCTCATAGCGTATTCCGGGGTCCTCATCGGCTTCACTGTCAGCTTCTGCGTCAGTTTTGCCGGAGAACCTTCGTTCGCCAATCCTCTCATCGGATTCATCAAGGTCCTGGCGATGATGGCCGGCGAAGTTGACTTCGAAGGGCTCATGCTGCCAGGGGACGAGAGGCCGGCGGCTAGCTACGCGATTTCCCTGTGCTCTCAGGTCCTGTTCACGCTGTTTTTGTTCTTCGTTACCGTGATCATGATGAATCTGCTGGTCGGTATAGCGGTGGACGACATTAAGGGCCTCAGGAGGGACGCGGGGATCACGAAAGTCGTGAGGCAGACGAATCTGATAGTTTTCGTCGAGATAGCACTGCGGAAAAGCATATTTCCGAAACGCATTCGCGAGTGGATATTCGACTCGCATTTTTCGACGAGGGAGAAGAAGCGCGTGCTTCTCGTGAAGCCTTTGAATCCGCTGGAGAAGAGATTGCCCAAGGATATTCTATGCGCGGCATATGAAATCGGTAAAAAGAACGCGCCGATGGAACTCGACGGTGGATTCGACGACGAAGAGAAGGGAAAGAGTCCGGATTGGAAGGGGGGCGTAGATATTTCCGCGCTTAATCGGACCATCGATAAACTATCCGAGAGACTAAACGCCCACGAAGAAGGCATCAGGATGATAAAAGAACAGTTGGACGTTACTAACAAGACTTTGGAGGAAATCTTAGCCGTTGTTAAGGGGACAGATTGCTAGATACCAGGGTGACCGGAAGTCCAGGAAGTTGGCGAATATTTATCTATATAGAAAATCTACCGGAGAAAGATTATTCTTCCAGTTAAAGTAATTATCTTCGAAGCCTTCCTCCACTGTACCTAGTCTCTATTTAGTGATATTATAGTCTTTTTTATCTTGCAAATAGGGATGTACCGGATATCCGGTAACTATCCGGTATATTTTTTTAGTATCCAGAAGATGATTTTATATTAAAAATTTGATTTTGTTTAATTTTTTGTGTTCTGATGTTTTTGTTGTCTCGTTGTCGTAGGTCATTTTTCCACTGATATTCACCGGACTCAGCAGCAGCGTTGACGTCGAGGCGACAGTATCGGGAGGTGGACAGTCCGGTCAGGCCGGTGCCGTTCGTTGGGGAATTTCCTGGGGTCTTAGAAGCTTTGTGGATCCCGATACAGTGGAGCGAATGCGAAAAGGTATAAAAATACGAGATTCGATCTCCGAAATTTGTTCAATATCCTAATTATACGGTTGAAAATTGATTTTTCGCTCCGTTTCAGCCGGTTTGTTGAAGAGAGACGCCAGGATACGCGAGCGAAAGAAGCCCGGACAGGCCGGAGCCAGGAAGAAGTTTACTTGGAAGAAACGTTGATTTCGTTTGTCTTATTTTTCAAGTAAATTCTAGATGCGAACTGAGTCTATAATTAAAGTTTTAATTGTTAAAATCACGGCTAGAGTTTCTCCGAAAAATTCGAGGAGGGGGATTTTAATTGGGAATCAATTTGCCGTAGACGTTGATCAATAATTTCTATCAAATTTTATTCAATCGTTATCCTACCGATTTCTTTTCTGTACAACACGCATAGGTGAATTAATTCATTACATTCTATTCAACGGTCGGAGTCCCAGGAGTTTCATGCCTTGGGCGAGAACGTTTTTAGCCGCATGGAAGACGAGCAATCTCTGAGATCCGACGTCCTGAGGTTCTCCCTTTATCCTCAATACTTTGAGTCCCTTATTGACAACGTTGCTGTAAAGTGAGAATCGGAAAATGTGAATTTTCGACCAACTAATGGCGCAAAAAGCAATAAATTATCATTGTTTAAAGGCTCTTGGACAGATACCTGAGTCCGAATAGATAATTGACCAGGACACACGGTTCCAATTCTCTATGAGACTTTATAACGGCTTGATCAAATCTTCCGATTTCGATAACGAGCTGCGAAATAATCGATTCCCTCAGAAGCGACGGATCACATTCCCTGGGTAAACAAGCTCCACAATTTTCCTCTAAACTTGTCAGTCTGCAGTGAACGTACTGCAATTTTACGCCGGTGTCTCCCTTCACCTACGATGAAAAGAATTTCCTCGTTCATCGACTCTGAAGGCGTACTGAACTTCCCATTATTCATTTTGCTTCCACCTATTCTAATTTTGCAAATTCGACCTCAGATTCTTGATCGGGGGATCGAAAAGCCTTCGGGTATCAATTTTTTTGAATATCTTGAATGTTTTTCGTTCTTTTTTCCCAGCAAATTGGATTTGCCATTTTCAATTTTGCAAAACTGACTTCAGATTCGTGATCATCGATCCGAAAAACTATCCGATACCAAATTTCATTCTGATCCGTTGATCCGTTTTGAATATACCTACGTCCAAAGCCTTCTTCCAATCGAATTCGTAGTCCTTGAGTCTCCGCTGTCTCAGATCGTTCACGATAACAGCCGAAATCCCGAGCACGTCGGTAGACAGTTCGGCCTCATCGAGGAGCACCTTGGTATCTGAAATGTGCAACGATGAAATGTAAAAAAATATTGTCACAGAAAGGCTTCGACCGGGTGGCGAGAACCTTACTGGGTGATCGTATCTGGTTTTCCCTCATAACAATTCGAGTTTCATCCAATATGTCCTTGAGGAATACAGCGAAGCCTTTCCTAGTGCTCATGTTCCTAATCCTCCCGAATTTAACGTGTCCGATTTTCCCAGCCCAGGGAAACTCCATCTTTTCCAATATTTTATTCAAGCATGTAAAGTGGTCGGTCTGTCCGTTGTCCACGACGTAATACATGAAGTCGAATTTGTGCTTTTCAAATCTGTCCATAGCTGCGGCTACGTCTCTCGTTATGTACAGAGTTGATCCGTCGCTTTTTATTATCGGTACATTCCGCTTCTCGCTGATCGCGATCACGCGTCTCTTCTCCTCGTCTGTATCCAGGATCCCGAGGGACTCCATCAAGTCTATGACGGGTGATATTTTCTTCGCGTTATACTCGGACTCCCAATTGTACTCGTCGAAGCTAACGCCGAGCCTTTCGTAGGTCCGTTTTAGCTCGTCGACCGTGAACCTTCTGAACGTTTCCCATTTCCCGAAGTCCGAGTTCCTCCCGGCCTCTAGATCGTTGAATATCTTCCTCGCCTTGTCCGCGATCGACGGATCCGTCTCTGCCAGTTTATTCGCGTGGACGTAGGCGTCGTACAGGACTTTGATCGGGTCCTTCTTCATCGTCTCATCCGACACGTTCAACAGATCGATTCCCAACTGGACAAAACCGAACTGCGTTCCCCAGTCGCCGAGGTAATTTATCCTCCTGACGTCGTTCAGCAGGAATTCGTTGACGTTGGCGACGTAGTTTCCCAGGATCGTCGAGCGCAGGTGTCCGACGTGAAACGGCTTCGCTATGTTCGGAGAACTGTACTCTACGATTATTCTCGCAGGTTTGTTATCGGCGGGTGTAGAGACGGAGCGAGGATCGTTCAGGAGGATTTCTCTGACGCAGAAATCTTTGTTGAGCTGAAACGCTAGAGTTTCTCCGAATTTCTCTTTCCGTAATGAGACATTGCGTACGAAATTGTCTGGTTTGAGGTCTAAAACATTTTTGGCAAAACTTCCGACGTCGTATTCCTTCGTTTTTATCGGCAATTGGAAATAAAAATCATCGCTTTTGTCATCCAGTTTTAATTCTAGGTGCGAAAATACGCTGTTCAGATTCTCCGGACATCCTAGAGACCTAATCTGCGAGAAAAATGAAGGTTTGTTCATTATTTTCAGCTCCAAGACTCGGCCGAGTCTCGCGCGGCGTTCTGACAAATTTTGAATCGACCCGGCGCGAGACTCTGCCTAGTCTCTCCATAACCGTTTGTAATTTGTAGGTTAGGTCAGGTCAACTACAACTACGTTTAGCTTTTAGGTTAGTTTAGGACAGCTAAATCAATGCGGAACCGGTTCTAACCGGAAAAATGATGTTTTTGAATTTCTAGGTTAGGTCAGGTTAGATGAAACTGAGTCTAACCGGCTCTAGTGGTAAAAATATCGATTTTTTTAGCTATTAGGTTAGGTTAGGATAGCTAAATCAATAAGGCACCGGTTCTAATCGGAATATAAGAATTTTGAATTTCTAGGTTAGGTCAGAGTAGCTAAAGCGACGCTTAGCGTGCTACAGAAAAATAACGATTTTTAATTTTTAGATTGGGTTGGGATAGCCAAATCAATACTAGACTAGCTCTAGTCATGGAAATCGCAAATTTTATTTTTTAGGTTAGATTAGGTTTGCTAAAACAACGATTAACCAGCTCTCATCACCTTTCTGTACAGTTCGCTCCTTATTTTCGCGCTCATTTTACTCTTTTTTCTACTCAAAGCACCCTGTGGTCCTCACATTCTTTCAATTAACCGTCAAACAACACTAAATACCGGTGAAACTGTCATATTTGAGGTTATAACGGCATTAACGATTCAAAAAACCCCCGCCACCATCTTGGATTCAGATTTCGTCTGCTACTTCCTGTTCGAATTTTGAATCTGAGTCAAAAGCGGTTATAAAACGTTCCAAAAACGATCTTTTTCCCTCCGATTCGATCATCTAACCTCAAAATAAGAATTTATGTGATATTTTCATGCTCCATCAATCATTTTTCCGAAGAAAAAAGACTAAATACCGGTGAAACTGTCATACTTGAGGTTATAACGGTATCAACGTTTCGAAAAAAAAAAACTCCCGCCACCATCCTGAATTCAGATTTCGTCTGCAACTTCCTGTTCGAATTTTGAATCCGAGTCAAAAGCGGTTATAAAACGTTCCAAAAACTATCTTTTTCTCTCCGATTCGATCATTTAAATTCAAAATAAGAATTTTCCTGACATTTTCACGCTGTTACAACCGTTTTTTCGAATAAAAAAGAACTAAATACCGGTGAAACTGAGGTTATAACGGTATCAACGATTCAAAAAACTCCCGCCACCATCTTGAATTCAGATTTCGTCTGCAACTTCCTGTTCGAATTTTGAATCCGAGTCAAAAGCGGTTATAAAACGTTCCAAAAACGATCTTTTTCCCTCCGATTCGATCATTTAAATTCAAAATAAGAATTATCCTGATATTTTCACGCTCCTAGAACCGCTTCTTTGGGACTATAAAGTCGTTAAACTGACTCAACGCGTAGCTACGTCACGCTGAGTAGTTCGGCGGTGGCCATTTTGGCTTATCGCAACCCGAGTCCTCGCTCCGTGGTCGTGGTCGTGGTCGTCCAGCTGAGCTGTCAACGCGCGCGAGTGAGAGTTAAGAGTAAGCGTTCGCCGTTTAAGTGCGACGAAAGGAAGGGTGGTGGTGAGGTGGTGAAAATAAAACGAGCGTAGATCGACCGATGCGTGTATAATTGTTAATTATTTTTTACACAATATAATTAACATCCCGATGGTTAAGTGGTGGATTTCTTAACGCCGACTAAACAGTGCGACTTCGTTTCATTCGGCAACGATAAAAAGAAGACGTGTGGCCTCTTTCACGTCCATCGGACACCGACGCTAGAAAAAAAACGTCTACCCTTCGACAACGCAGAGGAGATACCGAAAAACGCAGGAAAAATTCAATATCAAAGGTGTAGGCATGGCCGGTCAGACCATCAACGACAGGCTGCTAGCAGCGAGACACAGCATCGCCGGTCAGGGACTCGCCAAGTCAGTCTGCAAGGCCACCACCGAGGAGCTCATAGGACCAAAAAAGAAGCATTTGGACTGTGAGTAAAACCCGATACACCACCGACTATGAATCAATAATCAAACACCGTCCGTATCGAACGAAGATTGATTTTATTAAGCGACAGTCATTCGACGAATCACGTGTTTCTTATCGTCATTTAAAGTCTGTATACATATTCGATCGGTTGGATCTTAGGATTGTTTACATCGACGCCAAACGTCAACGTATCGATAATATTTACGAGAAATTGTCTCCTCTGCGGCTATTCAGAGCCGAGGACAGGATTAAAATAGACAATCGATGCCGTGTAGAGACCCTCGGTACGGTATATGTCGATTTTCGGTATCTAAGAACGCGATGTAATACATTCAGCGAATAAATGAAGAAGGATAAATGCATCGTTCTCATCGCAGGAGTAAAGGAAGAGGAGATCCATATCGGTATCTACCGTCCGACTATATAGAGGCGGAGTCTCTAATCGATGAAGTTCCTGCGTGTTTCCGTCTCTCTGAGAACGCAGGCCACCGCAGGCTATACCCACTCAGTCGATTACACTCGCTATGCTTCTTTCAATAGCACCGAAGTTCATTGATACAGCAAAAAAAAGACTGTTACATATTTTTTACATCCAAAGTAAATTATTACGAGTCATGAAAATCACCGCAAAATTACACTCGGACTCAAATATTTTTTTCAATGTTCAAGTTTTCCTTCTCTATCAATTATCACAATTATCGCACCGGCTAGTACACACAAGTTTCGATTCATTTTCACACGTCTCGGTGTTAGCTCGTTACTACGACGAGGCGGCGGGTGGGAGGGAGGGGATGGGATCGTTTCGTTCCGTTCCTCTTCCCGACTTCCGACTATTCTTCTTCTTCTTCTTTTCATTCACGTAAAATACTACAAATAAATGAAATAAGTAAGTTTACACATCGATAAATCGGTGCATGAGGGATTATTGCGAAAAAAAACTGTTCTCATTTTTACAACCCATTTTTTTTTTTTTTTTTTTCAAATATATACAGATTATTTACGATATTCTCTCCTTTATTTGTCATTCACTGTTATTGAAGAGATGCGATGTTAGGCTGTTGTTGAAAAGTTTAATTGGAAGACACAAAAAAACATAAAAATCGTGAATTTTGCGATGTTGAATAAAAATAATAATCCGATATCGATAAATCGAGAATAATAAAAATATCGACAGAGGAATCGATTAAGGAATCCAGTAGAGCGTGATTCAACAAATTTCTTCATACTCCAAAAATCATAAACACAAATTTTTGGACCAAGTTATCAGTTATTTTTAAGAAACTCAATTTATCGATGCGTAATAATGAACCGATTCATAAAAAATAGCACTTTTATACCCATAATATCGACGTTAAAAAGTGATAAATAATAATAATAATAATAATAATAAACGTAAACTAAACGGAACTAAAGAATTGTGATGAGTTCGTTCATTGATCCCCAATATTTTTCTTTTTCTTTTATCTCTTCTTTATTTTCGCCGCATTCCTCCTCCTTCCTTGACTGTCTGGTGCAGCCAGAGCCAAGCAACCGAGAGTCGAGACGAGGTCTAGGCACCCGGCGATTCCCCCCCGGCTCCTATATCGGGTGGGGAAAGAAGAAAACCATAAGACACGTTTGGTGTGACTGAAAGGAGCTTTGAAACTTTTTGAAAAATCTTTTTCTTCACTAACTTAAATTATTTTTCTTATTTTTTTTTTTTTCTTCGTGTTAGATGTGTAGTAATTGTTAATTGTTTGTGTTCATTCTATCCACATGTTTGAGCTATATATATTTGTGATAGGTGAAACCAGTTTAAATACTAGGCACTTAGCTCGGTACTGGCGAGCGATGTGACGGTTATATTAGACGGAATTCGTTCTATGCAGTTTGAAAGTGGCTTTCGAGTCTTTCTGGAGCCTGAGAAGAGATACGAGTACATATATATATCGCGTGTCTAATGGCAAAAGGTCGTAAGCGCCAAAAATGCGATTTTGGTGGCAAAAGGGCGAACAAAAAATTTTTTTCGTTGCAATCGCTTTAGAAACGTGAAACACGCATAGATCCATTGAAATTAGGAAATAAAAAACTTAAGCGCAAAAGGTCCTATCCGCCAAAAATTACGATATTTTCCGGTGATGTTTAAAAAACCTGAATTTCAATTCATTGATGCATTTTCAGAACTTTTGCACAAAACGGACCGAAAACAACAGAAAAACGAATTTTTTTACCATTTTGACACTAAATAAAAAAAAAAAAAATATTGGCCCTTATGCCATTAGTCGACCCAGCGAAACGACAAAAAGTCGAACAAAAATTTTTTTTTTCTCAAATCGCTCCGAAAACACTCGAAACGCGAAGATCTATTAAAATTTTCGACTTCTGAACATCCATCCGAAAAGTCGAATCTGAGGAGAAAAAAAAAAAAAATTATTCGCCCTTATGCCATTAGTCGACCCAGCGAAACGACAAAAAGTCGAACAAAAATTTTTTTTCTCAAATCGCTCCGAAAACACTCGAATCGCGGAGATCTGTTGAAATTTCCAAGTTCTGAAACATTCATGCAAAAAGTCGTAAGTGCCACCCTTATAGGAAATAAATTTCACGATCAAAGATTTTTTTTCTCCTGAGATTCGACTTTTTGGATGCATGTTCAGAAGTTGAAAATTTCAATAGATCTTCGCGTTTCGAGTGTTTTCGGAGCGATTTGAGAAAAAAAAAAATTTTGTTCGACTTTTTGTCGTTTCGCTGGGTCGACTAATGGCATAAGGGCGAATAAATTTTTTTTTTTCTCCTCAGATTCGACTTTTTGGATGGATGTTCAGAAGTCGAAAATTTTAATAGATCTTCGCGTTTCGAGTGTTTTCGGAGCGATTTGAGAAAAAAAAAATTTTTGTTCGACTTTTTGTCGTTTCGCTGGGTCGACTAATGGCATAAGAGCGAATAATTTTTTTTTTTTTCTCCTCAGATTCGACTTTTTGGATGGATGTTCAGAAGTCGAAAATTTTAATAGATCTTCGCGTTTCGAGTGTTTTCGGAGCGATTTGAAAAAAAAAATTTTTGTTCGACTTTTTGTCGTTTCGCTGGGTCGACTAATGGCATAAGGGCGAATAATTTTTTTTTTTCTGCAATTCATGTTCCTTGACTTCGGTTTTCTTTTGAAATGGGTGAAAGTAGTCACAATACATGAAGAAATTGATTTGATTCGAACGGCATCGAACGTCCTCAGTCGAAATCCGGAAAAAAAAAATTGTTCGCCCTTTTGCCATTAGAAACGGCAAAAGGTCGAATAATGGCGCTTACGACCTTTTGCCATTAGGCACGCGATATGTATGTAGGTTTTTTTTTTTTTTTTAGATTCGATTGATCTTTGACACTGAATTTGTGGAATAATTAGGCCGGTCAGTCCGGACAAAAAAAAAATTCACAATGAATAAAAAAAACTTTTGACATTTTTATGCAAAATTAGAGCGAGTATAAAAAACTGACCGTTAAATTTTGCAAAATTTTTCGAATAACGGAACAGTGTCAAAGTTACGAATAATAAAATTTCGCGATATTATAGCGCCGGAGAAAATTTCATAAGTTTTGCAAATTCGCAACCAATTTAAGGGTACCGGACATTGTTTTTTTTTTTTTTTATTTATTCTTTTATTTTAATCAACAATTAAGGTTTTGTGCCCGTAGTGTAAATTACAAAGAAAAATTCGCCCTAATTTTAATTAAACAACAAAAATTTCCAAAAAGTTTATAAATTTTTATTCCATTTGTTCGTAGTAGGTAGGTATTGACAAAATTTTCTTCGTTATCCTGAAACCGCGTTTTCCTTGAGGTTTTATCACCACCGCGGCGGTTAGTTAGTTAGTCATTCGATGTGGATGTGGGAATGAGGCTGCTTCCGCGATCGTGTATATAGTTCGACCCCACATGCACACACGTCTGTCTGACTCACCCTTAGTGAATTCGATATTTATGCATTCCGAACTTGATGTTTGTTGCGAGAGATCCCGTTTAATAGGTTTTTGTATATAATGCAAATGTTGAGAAAGTAAGAGACTGAAAATAAAAAATAAAAAAACAATACACATTCGCTGAATTCTTGACTAATGTATTCGCACAAATTAATATGATGATTCACAAAGAATTTTTCCCAAAAAGAATCACTAAAATTACAAACTCATTAAAATTCATGTAAGAAAAAGGAAAATTAACACACAAAATCCCTAAAATTATACGTCACAAGGATTCAAAAAAAGAACAATAGAACACTAAAGTTTACACAGAAAAAATTACTAAAATTCAAAACTTATTAAAATTCATGTAAATCAAAAAACACGAAAATTAACACGGAATTACTGAAATTCGAGCTAAAATTAGAAACATAAGATTTCAAAAAAAAAACAAAAAACAAAAATTGAAAATATTGAAAATAAAACAGTGAAAGTCGCATAAAAAATTCGCTGAAATTAATCATATAAGAAAAAAGAGGCACTAGAATTCTTGTCCTTCCTTCTTATCGATGCTTTATAGAAAAAGTATTTAAAAAAAAACTTGAAAATTGAAGAAGAAAAAAATGTTGAAGAAAATCTCTGTATTTTCTATATAGAGTTTCTCAAAATCGTCCAATTCCGTTTCATCAAATTATATTTCCTTATCATGTACTGAAAAAAAGTGATGATACAGTATTCAGATCGGTTTACATATGATAGATAGATAGGTACTTTAATTTTTTTTTTTTTTTTTTATAATTTCTTACAAACATCCGTATACATATATATACTCGTTAAAATGCGTTCGTCTTAAAGTTATACGTCCGCAGCAGCTGCAATGGGCGATAAACTTTCTTTTATCTCTCTTACTTATATATACGGATTACTTTTACTTTTCACACTTTCGCCATCAGCTGTTTCTCATATATACATATGTTATCACATATACTAGCTCATGTTATATCCTTTCGTTTTCTTCAATTTTTTTTTCCTTTTTTCTTCTATTTTATGCTTCTCTCTTAATTAGTGATCTATATACTTTACTACTACACATCGATTAAAGTACATATGTGTGCGGTTATACTGTTTATACAGTTGTATGAAAATCAACGATCAAATACATACGTATATATACGATCCACTTCCGCCGTATGTAGACTGTAATTTTATAACGAATTAACTTACCTGTATAGCTGTCGAAGAAAAGTCATCAACCTCGTACATATATAGATATATATGTATGAGGATGTTTGTAAGAAACTATATGAAAAAAAAAAATCAATAAAAAAAATTAAAGTACCTATAATTACTGCACACTTTTAATTTATCGATAATTTTATCATTTTTCTTTTTTCAGTATATGTATAATGACGTATATGATAAGACAAGAGAAATGTAATTGGATGAAATGGAATTAGACGATTTTTAGAAACTCTAAAATTCAGATTATTAACTTTGGTTGTTTTTTCTTAAATTTTTAATTTTCTTCAAGTTCTCAAGATATTAAGAAGGAAGAATTTTTAGTGTTCTTTTTTTCTCTGTGAATTGTCTTGTGTTTCGAATTTTAGTGATTCTGTGTGAATTTTCTAATTTTTATTATGTACATGAGTTTATATTTAAAAATTATTATGTACCTACTGCAGTCAAGTATGAAGTATTTTTCCGCTGTTGTGATGAATGAATTATATATATACATATACATATATATGCATACATCGTAGAAAAAATAATTTCTGTTTCATAAAATTTACTCATTTATATATATATATATATATATATATATATATATTATTTTCGCCATTTATTCCGCTAGGAGAAAAAAAAAAGATACAAAATTCTAATCAGTGACTCCAAAAACACTAAAATTTTTACTAGTACTTTATATTGTGTGTATATTCACAGATAATAAAAGAGACCCTATATATATATATGATATATGATATTATATATGATGCGTGAATTAACACCCAGGTCAAAATATTCTTAATCAAATTAATTAACGTACTTTAATCGGTTTAACTCGCTGTCAGACGACGTCAAGGGCCTGACCAATAACGGCTAATAAAACTTTTAAATCCTGAGTGCCATTACACGAGTATTTTTATCCTGTGATAATTATCAATACGGTTTAGCCGCGGGTTGAAGCCGCTACTGAATATATATTTATATAAAATACGAATACATTGTGTATCATGTGAGAAAAATTTCCAAGGATCGATCCGCGTCAGAATTTTCACAAAAATAAGAGCAAAAAAAAACAAACAATATAAACGTTTATTAAGGAAAATTAATTAATCTAGGCTGTTAATTGGGACGTAATGAAGGAATAAACAGAAAAAATTTACAGTATCGTTGAATTTTTTTAACAATTTAGGATGATTTTGAATGACATTTTTTCATAAAGTTGAAAATTGCAAAAAAAAAAAAAATATATATTCAGTCTCGATTCTGAGTCCAGAAAAAAATGAATCTAAGGTCATATAAAATTTCACGTCTATCAATAATTACGGGCGTTACTCGATGATAGGATAATTAGTTATTGTTCAATGTTATAATTGGAATATTATTTTCAGCACTGACAATGAGATATAATATTGTGTTGCCAAAACCATATGCTCAGAGTCTAGATTCTGTGGAATGATCCTTTTATTTTATCACGTATATACGTATATCTAAGTATATATTTATCAGAAATACGCCCCTCTGCACTGCATCCGAGTGTCGATGATAAAATTTGATGATAATTATACATGCATAAATAATGTATATATATTTTAAAAAATGCCACCCATTTTTAATATTCCCTTAAAAAAAAAAAAGAAGAAAAAAAATATATAAATACGAAATATTTAAATAAATTAGTACATTAATGACACACAAATTTACATAAAAGTTTAGATAATCATTATCGTTAATATTATGCTATTTATGATTTTATTTTATCTGATTTATCAACTATTTTGATCGAAAGAAGATGAAAAAAAAAAGTAGATCTATATATTATCTCGATTTTTATTTTATTCATTTATTTTCTGTTTCATATAATTATAGAGACAGAGATAACGAACAATGTGAATGGATAATATCAATTTATCGATAAAGTTATCGCTACGTGATTTTTTTTTTTTTTGCCACTCAAGCAGATTTTATTAGAACTATTATTTATAGATCGCGAAGCTTGGATGGATTCTTAGAGCAAATAAACCCGTTAAAACTTTTTTGGTTCCAGTTGTTACGTCAGACGACTTTTTTTTTCTTTTTTTTTTTTGTACAGTTATAACCGCACGTTTTTTCCCTTCCATTCTACAGAATAATCAATAACCATGTATTATACCATTCAATGTACTTAGTACTTATGTTGATGTTGAGAAATAAATTAATGACGATTCCTTTTTTTTTCAAACGTAAAACAATAGTAATTATGTACACTTTCTTCAGAAATGTTTGTATGTAGATCTGCGTTCATATCCAATTCGCACGTTCTATTTAATACGATATGTATGGGGCATTCCATATGTCAACTCGGCCAATGATTTTCCCTCACCATTTTTCATTTGCTTCACAATTTTTTATGATATTCTCCGAACACAAAAAAGTGCTTCTGATTTTTTTCCAGATTTTATCCTCCAACCCATATATTTTTTTTATGATCATTCAAACCTATCTTAAAATTGCATATTTTTTTTTTAATCTCAAAAAAATTCTCAAGAATCTCATTTTCCATCCCGATCATTTTGACACCTGTCCGATGATGGGCCGATTTTTTTTCCATTCTTTTCAGCACTTTGAACATTTTGAACGAACAAAACGCCAGTTTTCAACGTTACGAAAATTCTTCTCGATTATTTTTTCCAACTCTCAAATATTCATGGATTCAGAATTAACCACGGGGTATTTGGGAATTTTTTTTAGAATTTTCGTAACATTGAAAACCGGTGTTTTGTTCGTTCAAAATGTTCAAAGTGCTAAAAAGAATGGAAAAAAAAATCGGCCCATCATCGGACGGGTGTCAAAATGATCGGGATGGAAAATGAGACTTTTGAGAATTTTTTTAAATAAAAAAAAAAAAATGCAATTTCGAGATAGGTTCGAATAATCATAAAAAAATAAGGGTTTGCGGAAAAAATCTGAAAAAATTCAGAATCACTTTTTTCGTGTTCTGAGAATATCATAAAAAATTGTGAAGCGAATGAAAAATGGTGAGGGAAAATCTAATACTCATTCTTTATTCTTTATCTATTTATTTCTTTTTTTTTCCGTCCTCTTTTCTTTTCTCTTCTCTTCAACGACAGGATAGCGAGTTTCATTGAATGGGCATAAAAATGCGTTGAGAAATTTTACTATACTCTCATCGTCAGGCCAGAGACGCCCCAGGTGAATGACCAACAGCCTATGCCTATACCCGACCTCTGGGTCCTAGTTTACACGTTATGACCTCCACACACACGATCATCGTACAGGTGCGAGGGGAAAAAAAGCCACACACAGACACAGGGAGAAGAGAATGTATGCGTGGTATATGTATGTGAGGTGTACATTTAATTTATGGGAGACACGCAGGTGCGCCGATGTTACGGAAAATTTTTATCAAAATTGCTTTTAAAAAACGACAACGATTAACAAACAAACAACGTTGCATTGATTTCCAATTCTTTCAGTATCATCACTTGACTTTGTTGCGATTCATATCATTTCTTTCTATTTTTCTCTATCTTTCTATCAACGTCCGACTATTTCAGGCCCGAGGCTTTTTGTCCCTGACCTTCTCAACCGGATGGTTGAAGCTATAGTAACACATAATGTCCAGATATTAAAAAAAAAAAAAAAAATAGAAGAAGACATTTGACCCTTTTATTATGTACGCGGTAATAAATATCTCGTATCGTTCTCGGTCAATTATATTATATTATATTATATGTCGAGGAGAGACTCGATACCGAGTTTAATTTCTACATTTCATGTACCAATCGCGGTCACACAGGATTTTTACCGCATGCATGTGTCCAGTGGAAATTGACTCCGCGCGGTGTGTATAAGAGAAGACTGCAGATATACTGTAGTAGATGCAGTCAGTCAGGGTAAAGTAACGGGTAAAGGGACGATGCTGGTGTGGTTGGGTCAATTGTTAAGCGCGGAGATCAGACGAGATAACTAGAATTGACTTCCGGCTGGACGCATGCGATCTCCGCGTGTGCTCGAATCGTTACGCACGTTGTGTTATACGTCATCCTGTCCGAATCCTAGAGACTCGTAGGAAAAAAAGCTTGCGAATCAATCTTTGTTTTATACTTTGAGGACGTAGTTCCGGTTGGAAAAAGGCCCAAAAGACGTAATGCGATTTTCTAAAAACGGAAAAATTGAGGATTTCTTTGACGAATACATTCATCTATCAATATCTGCAAATATCAAATCCGAATATGATTTTTGAAGGGTTCTAAGCAACACCCAACGGTGATAATCTGTAGAAATTATCCAATTGCACAGCTCAGAATGAGAGCGATACACGTCACAAAAAGTCAAGATTGATGAGAAACTTGGAACTTGTCATCGGACCAAACTGACACCGAGTATGAAACGATGTGAGTTTACTTGGACCACTACTTTTCTGGAGTTCTCAATCGATATGCAGCCTTTTACAAATCTTTGATTACCTCAAAAAGTAATTTTCACCTGCTTTTCAGATTTCAAAATGTAACTGGCGATGAAATATTCATCGAATCAACTTCTAGTTTCACAGATATCTTCTTTGATATATTATGAACGATTCCACGTGAGCTTTTTTAGGTCTGGTCCCTCAATCCAGGTGAATTACTTTCATATTTATGAAAAAATAACAGAAAAACGACAAAAAAAAGTGACTTTTTTTGGGGGAAATTATTGTTTCAAACTTCATTTTTGAGAACTTTTGTCACTCTACAACAAATTCCTCACGTAAATCTACTCTTCTTTCTATTCTGATATTGAAAAAAAATAGAGATTGGTGTAACTCAAGTTCTCCATCGGTACCAATTCCAGCTGATCGTTTTTCGGAGGCTTTTTGGGTGCATCGCATCGAATTTTCACCTTATATGGATTATATATCGTGGAATTTTTCCTCAAATTCGCATTGGCATCAGTAGAATATCAATTGTAAATAGTTTTTAACCGGAACTACATCCTTAGTATCAATATATACAGGGTAGAACTTCTTCCAACGACTGCAAACAGCCGGAAATTAACTATAATCGATGAATCAGCTTTCAGATACACTTGGATTGGTTCGAAACTTGGTTCAGAACCGTCTGAAAACTTGTTTCTCGATCCTTTGTATAGCAAACTTCAGACTCTTCGGTCGTTAAAGGAATTCTACACCCTGTATGTACGAAAAAAAAGTCCCGAATGTACTGAAAATAAATCAATAATAATAATAATAATAATAATGATATAGTAATCAATCAATAATTATTCAAATTAAATATTTTATGTATTATAATAACAATTTATAACGTATACGTATACATATTACATATATTACGTATGCATAAAAAAATTTCACAAGGAATTTCTCATGTACAAAGAGTGGAGAATGATGAATGATGATATTAGAAAAAGTTATTGGGATAAATTATGAGGAAAATATGTCTAAAAATGGTTTTTTTTTTTTGTTTTAAATCTTTGAAAATATGAAAAAAATCTTGGGAGGTATAGGTACTGACGATGAGAAATATTATATTGGGGTAAAAAGAGAAACTTCACATTTTTTTATGCGCACGTCGAATTTATTATATTTCATTTCTCAATAATAATAATAATAATAATAATAATAACGATAATAAAAATAAGAAAAAAAAAATTGTTTGTTTTATGCATATAAGTAGATCGTCTCGAATGCGCGCGGCTGGCAGGTTAGGCTGCAGGCTGGCATCTTTGATTGTCGTAAGTTGCGCGCGCTTTATAATTAGATGAACGGAAACTCAGGCAAGGTCGTACGTTTGGGAAGATAGTAGTAGGTAGTCAGGTACGTGTGTGTTGGGGTTTTGTATTTGACCCTGACGTGTGGAGATACGGGGACCGCAGCTCAGGCCAAATACCGAGAGAGCTATACATATGCTCTTTCTTCTGCAATTCGTTTCTAGACGTCTCGTGTTTGTGCACTGTTTTCATTTCTAAATATAAACATTTTCTTCTTCACGCTTATATAGTATATATATATATATTTACTCCGATATTACTGTACGTAGTTACAAAGACGCAGAGAAAACGTGAAAAAATTTTTTTTTTCTTTAATTTTTTTGCAATGTTTGGGCCCGAAAAAATAGATTTGCCTCACCTTTTTTTCCTCGCATTCTGTGAACCAAGATCGGTAGATTCACCAAGTTTCAGCCAAATAGGACTCACCGTTCAGCAGGAATACGATATTCAATTTTTAGGACAAAATTTTTTAACGCATTTTTGACCTACTTCCAACGTCACGATAAAAATTCGAAAAAATACGTTTTCTATGTGAAAAACTCTCAGCTTTTCGAATTCATTTTTTATTTTTCACTAACTCGGCTGAAACCAACTCAAAAACACGTTTTTTTTGACGAAAAACAGCGATTTCTCCTTGTACTCAATGTTTTATTATTCGTTCGAATTTTTATTCCGAAAGGTGAGGTTTTTTCGGTAAGAAACCCAAATTTTCAGAGCGGGACGGCTACGTGGTCGCATGTGAAAATGGGATTTTCGTGCCTTCTTGTGTTTGAAAAAAATGTTCATATATTTATTATAATCTCAGTATTACGGTTTATGAAGTCACTGAATCCGAATCTGAAATCAGATTTCCAAAATTCAGAACGGCGGATCCAATATGGCGGAAGCAAATTCGAAACAAGCGTCACGAGTGACAAAAAAACCGACTTCAAAACCAAACTACTGAACCGATTTTGATGAAATTTATATGGGACCAATCTGAAAGTATACCCTTTCGAATAAAAAAAGAATTTTCCAAATCGGTTCATAAATAACGGAGTTCTGAGGTAACAAACATAAAAAAAAAAATAAAAAAAATACAGCCGAATTGAGAACCTCCTCCTTTTTTGAAGTCGATTAAAAACAGTTTGATTCCGATGAAAGTGCGTATCTTCAGGTTTTCGAGGTCGCTGAATCCAGAGCTGAATCCGAATCTGAAATCAGATTTCCAAAATTCAAAATGGCGGATCAAATATGGCGGGAGAAAATTTCAATGAACATTTTTTTCAAACACAAAAGTGGCACGAAAATCTCATTTTCGCATCTCACATGCGACCACGTAGCCGTCCCGCTCTTAAAATTTAGGTTTCTTACTGAAAAAATCTCAGCTTTCGGAATAAAAATTCAAACGAATAATAAAACATTGAGGACAGGGAGAAATCGCTGTTTTTCGTCAAAAAACGTGTTTTTGAGTTGGTTTTAGCCGAGTGAGTGAAAAATAAAAAATTAATTCGAAAAGCTGAGAGTTTTTCACATAGAAAACGTATTTTTTAGAATTTTTATTGTGACGTTGGAAGTACGTCAAAAATGCGTTAAAAAATTTTGTCCTAAAATTGAATATCGGAAAAAAATTGAGGCAAATCGATTTTTTCGGGCCCAAACATTGGTTGATAATTGGTGAAGTTGCCCATGTATGTATGTATATATATATATATATATATATATATATATATTACACTGGGTGTAACGTATAAGTATAACAGCGAGCGAAGGGTGAGCCTGGGCTTGGCTTCAGCTCTGCGATCAATACTTAAAGGAGATAGACGCAGCTTCCTCCTCGCTTTCGCGTTCGCGTTCCAATTGCGAATTTTTGCGAACCTACGTCTACTGTCGTATGTGAAAGTCTTTCTGAGAAAAAAAGAAAAGAAAAAAAAAAGAACAACACTACATGCCTATATATAATAATATTATGTACCAGCTATACTACATAAAAAAAAATAAAAAATATGATCGCAAATTGAAAAAATTGAAAAATAAGAAATTAGATTGAAGTGAAAAAATAGAAAGATAGAAAAAAAAAACGTATCTTTCTGCTCTGTGAAAAATTTCTTTCTCATTATTTTAATTTTAATTATTATTAAATTTGAGTCGAAATTTACGAAATCATTTTGTTTGATATTTATCAGAATTTTGATTAATATTTGAGAAAAAAATTATTTATCGAAGAGTAAAAGCAGAAAATAATTTTTTTTTTTTCTATCTATTATTTGATGATTTTACAAAAATTTTTTAATCATGAAAGAAAAAAAGATCAAACGAACAAAAAATTGTAGAACAAGTTTGAATTTTTGCATCTTAAACACAATAAAATAATGAGAAAAAAAAAATAAAATAAAAAATCGCTATCTATTCATTCAGAGCCTCAAAAGTTCCATGAACAACAAACTTCCGGTTTATAAGTTCATGACAACCGCATGAAAAAGATAAAAATCGCGTTTCAGTGTCGCGGAATTTTTTTGCGAAGAAGCTTTTTCCCGATTTTGGCATGAAATTTCGCGAGGATGGAGAAAAAAGAGACTTTTCATGAACGAGTCTTCTCTATAATATGTCTGCCAAGAGGCTGGTATTGATTCGTTACACTGACTATATGACTGCTACCTCAACACACGTACAACACATTCCCTACGGTGAATTCATGATTCAGTTACACCGAGATAGAATTTGAAAAAAATTCTGTCCAAGAATTGGATGTGTTTTACGATTTTTATTCTCAGCTCTTTTGGTTGAAAATTAAAATTACAAAAATTACGAGTGAATATTGGAAGATTTTTAAGATATACTTTTGGCCCAGGCGACGTCACAACGTAGTAATTTTCGATCCATTGTATTATTTTTGAAAAATATGAAAATAAAAAAATAAAAAATACTTGAAAAATCTAATTTTATCGAAGAATTATTAGCGTGCGGAATGAAATTATTATGAATTTTTAAATTTTTTCATGACTTAAATCGTTGATCTAAAAAAAAAATCTGCATTATCGTCTCTTAATCTGATAATAATGATATCGTTTTAGAATCGTAATAAAAATTCTTATCCCCCAACCAACCGTGGATATGGGGGATTCTAAAAAAAGGAATTTTCGTTATGCGAAGTTCGATCGGATTGTTTCGGGCTGGGTCGGACCGTTTCGCGAAAGAATCGTTAAGAAACGAGGTCGCCTCGGGGCGTTGATGTGTCAACTTTTCAAAGACAGCTGTTTCGCAAATTCGCCATATACTTTCTTAATTTTGATTCTGATTTTTTTACTCCTTTCCTTTTCATTCATGAAAGAGATTCGATTCTGAATTGAAGACTAAAATATTTCCAATATTAATCAGAATAATAATCCTTTTAAAAATTTTTATAGAAAGTTCTTCATCCTCTTTATTGAAAATAATTTAATTTTTTGCATCAAAAATTCAATCAAAAAAATAATAATGACGGGATTATAATTCTTCTCGATATAAAATAAGAAAAAAAAATGGGGCTAATATAATTACGGCCTCTATTAATATATTTTTATTCGCATAAAATATTAAACTACTCGAGTTTACATATATATATATATATATATATATATATATATATATATATTTATATATTTATTTAAACTAATTTATATTAGGTGGAGACAGCAGCTTCATCGACGAGACGATAAATCAATACAGATATATTCAATATCAACGAGCTAATTCGCGTTGAAATTTATTTTATCTATATATTTACGTGTGTATATAACACAGTATATTATTACTGCCATTAATTACGTTGTTTATATCGATTAACAATAATCGATCGATAGAATATATATGAACATATGATAATATTCGTGATACAAAGTCGTGTAATTTTAATCGCATTGCAGGATACGTTAATGGGCGTAATAATTAATCACACATGTGTCTATCTTCAATTTATATATAGGGAAAAAAAAAAATGAAGAAAAAAAAACGAAAGAATTAAATACATTACATTAGTCATCACCGTATGGGTATTAATTCTTATCTAATCAAATTATAATAATTGTAGAGTAGAAAAAAACAACATTGTAACAGATGTCTTCACGTACTGAACAACATCCCTGAGATAGTGGTAAAAATTAATCCGAACTAATTGCATTTGCCACAATTATTATTATTTTTTGTTTTACAATTAATTTCTAATTTTAAGATATAATAGAAAGTTATAGTTTGAAATGAAATTGTTATAGATAAAGATAAGAAGAATTGACGGCAAGATCAGTTTTTGATTAAATTCTTTCTTAATTTTTTATTACAATTCTTGTTAGTGTATTACAAGTTTCTTTTTTCTTTTTTTTTTCACATTCTTGTGATACAATATTAATAAAGAACAAAAAATAATTGCAAAAATTGTGACAGATAATTTGATATATTTTTACGACGGAAAATTTTTTTTTTTAAGATTTTTTTTAATACTCTAAACTGGATCACAAAAAAATTCTTTACGATTTTAACTATCATTGTATTGTAAAAAGACATCGAATTCGTTGTCACAATGAACTTTCGATTCTTTTTTTTCAGCAATTTTGGATAAAAAAACAAATATATATATATTGAAAAAAAAGGGTCTTATAACAAACACATTTTTTAATATTAGTCAATAAAAATTTCATGTAGTTCATCTTTCATCAATAATTATAAAATTAACGCTATATAATTATTATAAATACAGTGTAGTAAATTTCTTCAATACTTATTAATGAAACAATAAAAAACATTTTAATTGGATCAACAGAGTAGAACGTATCAAAGTTTAAACATTGTTGATATCTAATCCTGTGTTTTTCGAATTAGTTCAGCTCCGGTTTTTTTTTCTTTTGTTTAATTAAAAAAAAAAAATTTTTTATAACAATTAGAATGTTGCTCATTTCTAGTATCAATCTTGACCCAATAACAATATTGTGGATATTTTTACACAATTTTGCTTTATAATTTTCTCACTTCTCAATTATTGACGAACCCCCATAATATATAAAATCAAGAATGGAAAGTACGTGAATGAATTTTTATTACGTCTATTTAGAAACGTTTTTTTTTTTTTTGTTTTTTTTTTCTAATTTTATGACACCTTATAAAACTGGGATTCAGGCCACGCGACAAAGTTCACCCCACACATATATCATTGTGCTCGTGTGATTTAAATTCGGTCATCTGATTATATAAAATCAATCAATTAATTTACAGTAGGTATATAGCAGCTACCAGCCAGCCACGATACCCAGTTTGCTATGTACATCATTTTTAACCAGTATAATAATTCTACTATAATCAAGATTATTAATCTTTTTTTTTTTTACTGCAATATTAAGACATTTCTGATCAATAAAATTATATTATTAATTGGAGAGATCCACTTTGCCTCATTTTCTGCAAATATTTCAAAATTCGTATTTTTTTTTTTTTTTTTTTTTCATAGAAATTTTGATATTCAGAAAGTGTCAATTTTTTTTCTCCTAACCCATTATTATTTATTGACGATGAAAGAGGTGAGCTGCCTCGTTTTATAAAAATTAAAATACTTTGATATTATACAGTGAAATAATAATGATGATGATGAAAAATAAAAATCAACAAAAAAAAAAAACCTCACACAAGTAGATGATTCGTACGATAGGTCACATATTTATGAAAGATGTATAAAAACTGAAAAACTCGAAGAGATTATAATAAAAAAAAAGGCGAAAAAAAATCGTTCCTATATTTACAACAAGAACCGTGATTATACATGTAATCGACTCGATGATCTCAAATCTTGAAAAATCTAACGATTTGATAAACATTTTTGCGTCACGTTATCAGTCGATTAGTATATCAGGCGAGATAAAGACACCGCGATAACGTAATCCATAGATCCGAAATAGTAAACTCCCCAGTTCTTTTTTTTTTTTTTTGTCTAATCTTCCGGAATTAAAGTGTAAATAATTAGACATAGTAGAAAATAGTCAAGAATAGTCGAAAATAGTTAAACATAGTCAAATATAATCAGATGTAATTAAATATAATTGAATATAATCAAATAATTATTAAATAAAATTAAACAATATGTTTAATTATTGTTTAATTATTGTTCAATTATTGTTTAATTTTATTTAATAATTATTTGATTATATTCAATTATATAGAATAATTTTTTTTTTCATATTCTATCAAACAATCATTCAGATGATAACAAATAACTACTAAATAATTAACAGAGAGAAAGAAAAAAAGTATTTTGTGCTAATATACGATCAGCAATAAAAAAAAAATTTTTGCTTGGTAAATTCTTATCACAACGATGCAACTTCGGCTCGTTTTACCTATAGGCTCGGATTTTAGCTACACTGACAGTCAACCAATTATTAAAATATTTTCGGTATCTTTGTCTTTTTTTTCTCATTCAGGAGATCGAAGTTATGTTATGTGAAAAATCATCAGATATCAATACGAGTTCAATAATCAATAGGGTTTTTCAAATTACGAATTATTGACTCTAATTGTCATTTTTACTGACAGGGTCAATCAGCTCATGGTTACAATTGTGATATATATATATTTTTTTTTTCACTGATCTACATGTGGAATTTAAGCGACACGTGCGTTATTCGTAGGCATAGTATAGTATAGTACAAGTAATGGGTGTAATATCAATCCTGTCATTTCTGCACCACGCGCACCTAATCCCCTGTCTCGTGTCAATCACGATTCTAATAACGACCTGATAACCGTAAGGGTAATTGCATTTGAGGTCGAGCGTGTAAAACAGATCGTTGGATGCCGGAGGAGATTATCGAACCGAATGGAACGAGGCTGGGAAATATAGCGTGATTTTCTTCTCAATTAGAGAGGAGATAACAGAAACGCCTCCTTCTCTCTTCGTAATCGCAATTATGACATGATATGACATGAGTTAATCAATGTACTCAGGGAAGTCGAGGTAAAGTCTCTGGGAGTTGAAGAAACTTCAACGAGAGACAGGGAAAAAGAGAGAGAAGATTGAATTAAAAACGGTCCAAAGATTTGAACAATTGTTAAGAAATCAGGATAAATCGAAAACTGGCAAGGAGATAATAAAAAAAAACTGTCCAAAAAAGTCATGGGAGTCGAGTAAACGGTCAGGAAAAATCTAAAATTGTCATTAATTGTCAAAATTGATAATAGTTTCGCAGATGGTCAGGAAAAGGTTGTCACAGAATTCAAAGACTGCTCTGAGAATAGTCAGTTACTGACTAATTTAATTTGGAGCTTCATCGATTAATTAGCATGTTGAAAAAAATAGGGACACACTAAATGTCAATTTAAAAAGTTAGACAGTTGATTTGATTTTCTTTTTTTTTTCTTTTTTACTGTTCACTCAGTGGACCCATAAATTTTTGAAGAAATTTTATTAACGTCGTGGTTGTTTGATTCTTGTTACAGATTTGATACATTGCACGAACGAGCCAAATGTCTCGATACCACAACTTGCCAATCTTCTCATCGAACGATCTCAGAACACAAATTGGACCGTCGTGTTCAAAGCACTCATCACCGTACATCATATGCTCTGCTATGGAAACGAGGTAATTACCACTGTAAAAACAAACACAACAGTTTCAAAGATTCTGGAGTAAGAAGAGATTGAAATATTTTTTTAGGAAATTAATTATAAAAAAATGAAAGAAAAGAAAAAAAAAAGTTGAAATAGTTGTCTGTAATGAACTAGAGAAAGTTTTTCTCTTTTCTGCAGAAATCAACAAAATTTCATTGGTCAAAGTTTATTAATAAATATTAATTGATTTATTAACAGAGGTTTACCCAGTACCTGGCATCCAGTAACAGTACCTTTCAGCTCAGCAGTTTCCTCGATAAAAGCGGGGTCCAAGGTGAATATATACAAAATAAAATAATAAAATAGAACATTCATCAGGACGGTAATAATAATTAATTGTGATTTCATAAAGAATCATTTCTCTACGTTTTTTTCAGTAAAATCGCTTTTCGTTTTGTTCCGCTCGATCGAATTTCTCTAACTTATTAATATGATACGTAAAGCTACCTCGCTTATGTTAATAACGACAGATAAGAAAACTCTATTCAAGACAAAACTCTCTAAAAACTCATTCAAAGCTACATAAATCAATAATATTGAACCTCATTTGTCTGTATTTGAAATAAATTAGTTGATTTTTTTTTATCTTGTTTTTTTTTTGTTCAACGTGTACTCACAAAATCTCTGTCTCTGATTCACTAACAACTGACTAATTTTCTGTTTTCGGATCAGCTGGAGCACGTGTGGGTGAGTTGTGTTCAGTTGAATAAATTACTAATACAATTTTATTCATTCATTCATTCATTCATTCATTCATACTTTTTTTAATTTTTCTTTTCCCAAACAATTATTCAATCCTGGTACATTAGAGACACTCTTACGATACACACTAATTTCTCTTTTTCATACATCCAGTAATGAAGAAACGAGGAAATTAATTCAAACGACTCATCTATACTCAAAGCATGATATTCGAAACAGTGTGTCAACTTACATCTTAGTAACTCTTCCTATCGTGTTGAATAATGAATAATAAATGAATGTGAATTTTTTCTCCCAGGGTACGACATGTCACCTTTTATCAGACGGTACGCCAAGTACCTGAACGAGAAGGCGCTGTCGTACAGAACGGTCGCGTTCGACTTCTGCAAAGTAAAAAGAGGGTGAATATTAATTCTGACATTTCTTTCCAAGAAATTTGACATTCTCATATTACAGTCGTTGTCGCAAATTTTTGTTTCATAGGAAAGAAGATGGAACTCTTCGCACAATGAACGCGGAGAAATTGCTCAAAACTCTACCCGTACTACAAGCGCAGCTTGATTCCCTACTAGAATTTGACTGCACGGCAAACGATCTTACCAACGGCGTTATAAACATGGCTTTTATGCTTCTGTTCAGAGATCTGATCCGTCTGTTCGCCTGTTACAACGACGGGATCATCAATCTATTAGGTAAATACGAAAATCGACTATCCAGATTTTTCTAATCCCTTTGTACCGTGTTTTTCGATTTTCGCAGAAAAGTACTTCGACATGAATAAAAAACAGTGCCGAGACGCGTTAGATCTCTATAAAAAGTTCCTCATAAGAATGGACAGAGTCGGAGAATTCCTGAAAGTCGCAGAGGTAAATGAAAAAATATTCAATCAATCGAGCCGACGATGAAACAATCGTTTTTCTTTCTGTTTTACAGAACGTCGGTATCGACAAGGGAGATATTCCGGATCTCACAAAGGTACGACAAAATTCTGCGATAACAGTTTTACATTCCATCTTCCAGCTGCGTAGGATCAAAATGATGACGAAAATTTATTATCTGAACTAATGTAACAATTTCATGTTTTATTCTCGGATTATATCTGAAAGGTAAAACCTTGTCGGTTGGCATACGTGGTGTAGAGTAGCGTAGCGAGCTAGAGGCTTTCTTGAACCGCTCCGCTCATCGCTTCTCGGGTCCGATCGGGCTCCAGGGCTACCGAAGCCCGGAAGAAGCGATGAGCGCGCTATGAATGTTCAAATTCGTTGATTTACTCGATTCAATAATCCAGTCATCGCTCGTTATAGGCTCCGAGCAGTTTACTAGACGCTTTGGAACAGCATCTAGCTTCTCTGGAGGGAAAAAAAGGATCAGCGGCGAACACACCGACGCAAACAGCCAGGTAGGTCGCATTCCGTTGTCCATTATTATCACTGGGTGTCGAACGTAGACACGATAACGAAAAAAGCTACTAAATCGAATCTCAAACTCATGCGGAGTATCGTGTCAACGTTACCTTTTCTTATTCATTTATAATTAGCGTTTCTTTGTCATCTTTGATGCATTGCCGCTGAAATCGACCATGATTGTTGAGAAATCGATCTCTCGACATTCGTGGTCGCTGTTGATCACGAGCAGCCCATCCCCTCCGTCAATCGATGCGAATATGTTGAATAAATGCTCTCAAAATTGTCCATATTTTATGATCTTTACCGAAAACGTTAACTATTTTGCATTATTCATACTTTTTCTAACTATCTCATGAGGATTCTGCACAGTTTATGTTATTTACTTTGGCGGTTGAAACGAGGTGATATTTTCTGTTTCAACTATCGCCGATGTATGATTAATTTTATATTTCCTATTGATTGAAGAATTTTTTTTTTTTTTTGTTTTGTTTTGTTTTTCACTTTTTTTACACACACAAAAATGCCTGTTTTACTATCTATAGATTTTTTGGTGGTACGTTTTTAATTTCAATAATAATTATTATTATCGAAGCACAATGTATCCCTCCTTATGGTAAATTATACACGATAATTATCATTGTTTCCATTGATGTGATTCGACGGTCTAACAATGTAAAAACTGGGTCCAATCTCATCGTAATCAAGTCTTGAAACAGAAATTTTACTATTTTATTATCAACCACTGGATTTGGAACGTAGAATTGAGGCTGCGTCTCCAGTTTTTATATTGCATTAGACAAGCTTTAATTGTATGATTGAATTTTTTTGATAACTTATCAAGTAATTATTCACCAATTAGTGAATTATACTCCCGGTAATACTTTCTTTTTGTTGTGTTCTGCACAACAACAATGCACTATAGACACTTGATTATATCACATATTACATGCTCGTATGACACGCAAAAGTTGTTTAAAATTGCACATGTATTTATTTTTCCTGTGTAAAAAAAAATAAAAATTTACTGACCAAGTTAGAATAACAAAAATAGCTATCGATTATTACCAAGATACGTGTGAGTAAGACGTAAAGCGATTAAAAAAGGTATCGGAAGCTCGCATGCTGAGAAGCTGATCTTGACACGTAGAGTTGGCGATAAATGCATGTGTAAATTGTTTCCGAAATAACAGAGATAAATGAAATCCACACCATCGTTGTTATATATTATATATATATATACATTTTTGTTGTCGTATTACCTTTATTAATTTTTATGCATTGTAGCCTCTGTACGTACTACACTATTTATTTGTTTTTTTGTTTCTGTTTTTCTCCTTTATTTTTTCTCAATTATCAAAATTCCCTCTTAATCACTCGATCCCACAACCCACACTCTTTATTCTCAAATATTGAAATCTATCTTCCCCCGACTCCCCCCCTTTTTTCTTCACTACCCAAATATGCCTACTCGAACCGATAATCCCTTATCTCACACACACCGCCGTACCCAAACTACCCTATCATTGCCCAAGCAGCAATAGAACGAATGTAAAGTCGGGAGTGTCCGCCCTGTCTTCCACCAGCACCGCGTTCGGAACAGCTGCCAGCAATGCCAGACTCGATCAGGCCGGGAACGGACATATAGACGAAGCGCTCAGACAACAGGCTCTCGCCGAGGAAGAGGCAGCTATGAATCAGTACAAGGTACCATTCGCATCGATATACAAAAAGAAATGATGATCAGTAGCATAAATCATCGGTTATTTATCGACACAGGCCAAAGTACAATCGCCGTCCAGCGGAGGACCCAGCACTAATCCTTTCCTCAGCTCTCCGACGAACAATGCGAGTCAGCCGATCGTCGATCTGTTTGGTGCAGCACCTGCCGCTGACAGCCAGGTAATTTTCAACTTTCCGATTCTCTGTTTTGCAGAGGAAGAATTAAGTCGTTGTAATCGGGTCGAAAATTAAAAGTCAAATTGTATGATATCGAATGTTTGTTATTCAGGCGCAGAGAGCATCGGACGATTTACTACAACTTGCGGGTAATCCGTTTGCGGATATGTTTGGTAACGGACAACCTGCTCCGACGCAGGCTCCGCCTTCTCAAAATAACATGTGGATCACCAACGGTAATGGTAAATAAAATATTCAGAGATTTTCATCAATTTTTTTTTTTTACAACACCGCACCTTGATATAGAAGATTTTTCCTCTTCACGCACGATATTTTTGTCTGTTTTTTTTTTTGTTTTTGTAGGTTTCGGAGCAGCTCCTACTCCTCAACCACCTGCAAATAATACCTTTGTTACAGATAACAATTTTTCATCTGTATTTGGGAATCAAGAACAGTCGAGTGAGTATTTTCAATCGATCATTCACAATTATGAATAATCTATACAATTTTAATCTATCATCGTCTCGCTGTTGGTTTCTAATCGTCATACCTCGCACCGTCAATGTCGACGAAAATAATTGTGCAACTTGATTTGTGTCTTCTAATTTGAACAAACTAAGAAAACAGAATCATCACACTCGACTCGACTCCTAAAATTGACTCTGAATCATTCGAACGTTATTCAAACATTGTAAATAATCTATACCACACATCAAGCTAACAATGCACGTTGATCTAATTTTTGCGCAAGCTGCTGCCGCAGGATTAGCAGGATCCGTACCCAACCCTTTCATGTCAGATTTCCCAAGCTCCGGTCCTCAGTCGATGAACGCGTCAAATCTCGGTCTTTTCGACGCCGACAATGACCCGACCGCGCCTGACAATCAAACCGGAGACCTATTCAGCGCCGGTGGTCAGGCTGATTTCTTTGGGGGCGACGGTACAGTGGTCAATACCTCGGATGGGGGTAACGCGGGGGACGCAGTACTCGGCTGTAACGTACAACCGGGTGCTGCTTCATCCGTTACACTCGCCTCTGGGAAGTCCACTGCCACGCCGCCGCCCAGACCGCCGCCACCCGCGAGCGCGTCCAATGGCACACCGCGCGCAATGTCACCGGCGATCGGTACGGCGTCTGGTAGGCCAACGGCCGCAGCACCTAGCAAGAGTGCTTTTGACGATCTTAACGATAGTATTCGCATGGCTCTGGGTGGGTCTCCGTCGCGACCGCCTCCCCTCGCGCAACAAGCTCCCAACGTCCAACAGACGCAACAGTTACAACAACAGACAAACAGTCAGCAAGGATTTGGCATGTTCGATATGGGGGGAAGCCTCGGGGGTGCGGGGCAAAATATTGTCGGTGGTAATACGGCCCCCGCTGGCTTCGGTGTTAATTCCCAAAACCAAATTCCTGTAGGGTACGGCTCCCCGGCAAAGCAGCCTATGTCAGGTGACGAGAGTCTCCGAAACTCGATGCATGACTGTGTCCATTTTAATGCTCCGAGCCCAAAGTAAACATCGATTTTAGCGTAGCTGATATTGTAACGCTTTTATTAATAATCTTCTATATTCTATCTGCGGTTTATTTCATTTCACACTATTAACAATCAAATTTAATCGCTTTTAATTGCGCTAATAAATTTAGGAGGTGAGTCTATCGATCTGACCAACTACAAGAAGTATTCTCAATACTTTTTATAGCTGGTCTGTAGTCGCTAGACCCTCGCTTCACTCACTCTTAATCACATTTTTTATTTCGCAACTTATAAAATCGTCAACTTTGGCTACAGAATGAAGAAATTCCCTTATCCTCTTATGATTTATCACGGCAATTTGTGTTTTTTTTTTTTTGTTGATAACTTATTCCCTTAATCCAAGTAACAGTAAACTCTCGACGTTGAATTAGTGACGATAAATAACTCGATGGTAATCTAAAAAAAAAAGAAAAAAAAATGATGACTTTGCTAATTCGTCTCTGTTATGAATATAAATTCGGTAAAATCTCTCTGTGGTGATTTGGGATATGCTTTTGGGAGCTTTTGGCTGACGTAGGTGTTGCTTAGGTTTTGACGGTTTGGGCTCGGTGCTGAAGCCATCCGCCACTGTGTCTGGAGCTAATAACGTTTCAGCAGCGGGTCAACAAACCAACGCAGGAAGCGGAGGGAAGGTATTGACCGGAGATTTGGACAGCAGTCTGGCAAGCCTGGCGCAAAATCTATCCATCAATAAGAGCGCGCAGCAGCAAGTCAAGTGAGTATAGAATAAAAGAGAACGATTTACTTATGCGTTGATCAAAAATTATCTCGTCTCAGGGGGATGCAGTGGAATTCTCCAAAGAATGCCGCAAAGACCGGCGGACAAACCGGATGGACGCCACAACCGATGGCTGCGACAACAGGCGCCGGTTACAGGCCGATGGTGAGTGATTGATTTTTTTTATATTCACACATCAATTGTGTCATGTTGTAAATAATGTATAATTTACCAGCACGTTGTTTCTCACTGTTGTTTGTTGTAATACACGAAGATTTTAGATGAATCAATAGCTGTGTAAAGAATGGCTCTCACAATGCCGATCAATATTCCTATCCCTAGCTTTGCGCGCATATATTCTACGTACAGAGCACTAGTCAAATTTTTCAATAATTCTTCATCCACATTGTTTTTTTTTCCTACACATTCATTAAGACTTTAGTCCGATAGTTATCGGCGATTACCAAATTGAACATTCGACGTAAATAATTCTTCGTCGAAGATCTGCGCCCGTCTTCCGAGGTGAGGCAGAGTTTTGGAAAAGCTCTACGCCCCATTAATACAGCTAATATAGTTTCTCACTCGAAAATAACTTTAATACTTTAGTCCGCTTTGCTTGATTAAATTTTTCAAGTTTACACCTACGTTTCAGTTAATCGCGTCGCCGCTGCAGCGATAATTTTAGTTCGGCAGCGGCGAATTATTATTTCCGTTCAATAAAAAATTAGGCGACAATTCTATAAATATTTTTTTTCTTACGTTTACCAATTGGCATATTTAGACACAGTGATGCATGCGTCGCATATGGCATGTTGCCGGCTGTTACAGGGCCAAGGAATGACACAACTTCCTCCAACAGCCGCTATGGGCTTCCCAACCCAGACTGCTATGCCTCTGGTGAGTTTTCCCAATTCGTCAAATCGCTTCCTCCCTCTTTTTTTCAGAACGTTTAAATTGTTCTTCATGTATCGTCATGCACACGATGCGCCGATTATAGGGTAACGAAGAAATCCACCGAGGGAGAGACGCGCTAGTTTTTCTCATACATATGCAGCTAAGCTTTTGCAGCCTCAAAGAGTTGATACACGATTCAAAGGGAACCAGTACGGGGTGATTCAACAAATTCTACATACTCCATAAATGATTTTTCGAGTATCGAGTATTCGTTGCGTCACGCCGTACCGGTACCCTTAATTTTTAATTTTGTTACACTTCTAATCAGTAACACCCACCCTTGTCATCTAATCGCCTCTAATATGGTTTATGGTCTGTTTAAAACACTAGTACATACGTAACGACGAAACAATATACGCACACTCGGCACAATCTGTATACAAATGTGAGAAACACACTTTGGCCCATGATTAGTAGAAAAAGAAAGACAAATAAAAATGGTATCGTATACATGTATATACACTTTCCTGGTCTCTCTGGTGTCTAGGGTATGCAAGGTATGCCGATGGGTATGCAGGGCATGCGGCCAGTGATGGGTGCAATGCCTGGTGCTCCTGTCGCAAGTGGCATGATGGTTGCGGGGGGAACTGCGCCCACAATAATGGGCGCTCCAAGTACCATGATGAGCGCTCCCCTGCAGCAACAACACTCTCATAGCACTGCTCAATCGCAACCAAACGCTGTACAACTTGATCCTTTTGGTGCTCTGTGAGGGGACTAGGTACCTATTTTCTCTTCTTTTTTTTTCTAATTAAAGAACATTCGATATAGAGAAAAAAAAAATGATTGATTCATACTGTAAATAATGATGATAATGACAATAATCAAGTAGATCGTGGAAATCTATCGGTGGCTGGTTGATCACGTTGATTAATATAATTGGTAGAGGATAATTTGTTAATTAACGATCGATAATTTTTCTTCGCAATTTATTATTATCGTATTTTTCTACTTTTGTTTCAGGAATTCAATTGGAATTAACAATAAATATGAAGATAGCGGAGCTCCACTCTCTCTCTCTCTCTCTCTGTCTCTGTCTCGCCCCCGAAACTTTGTACATACTGTGTAATATGCCTTCTACATTATTCTGCTTCCATTCCTTTAGACCAAAGTCCTCGTTACAAATTGATGACTGGGATTTATTCGATCAGTCTCACCCCGCCCTGCATACATACCTTTGTGAATACAGCCGGTGTATCGTTAATTTTTATCGTAGCAGTTTGAATCGGTTTTATGAAAGTTTTTCGAGCAGTTGATGTTTGTTTTTTGTTTCTCTTGTCTTTGTATAAAATCGTATAAGTTGGGCCTCCGGTGCTTACGCAGAATCATTAAAGCGATCGTTAGTATCATCGCTCGAGCAAATACGATAAAATGAACAAAGTGACCAAGAGTCGCTACCAAACAGTTTAGTCGTCGCATCGATATTTCTTATATCGTCGAATATTGTGCCAGATTTAAATGGAAAAAGAATAGAATTTCAATTTATGATCGATTGTTTAGAACGAAACAAATATTCAATATTATATATTATATACATATAATAGAAATTTTGAGAATCTGGTGTCTGAGATGCTAAGAAGAAGAAGAAGAATATACTATATCGTTGTACTATATTATTTTGTCAATTTTTATCGCTCTTAAGTTAGGATCTTATTATTATAAATATATATATTTTTTTTTTAGGCAAACATTATATATATAATTGATTATGAAAGGAAATAATAATAATAATAAGCTCGAGTAACGAAAGAAAGAAAGAAAGAAAGAAAGAAAGAATAATTGTAATATGTTTTTCTTTGATATACTATGTTGGATGAAAAAAAAAAAAAAAAGTATTAAATAATTATTATTATCAATAATAAACATACAATATAGTAAATAGATGAATAAATAACGTAATTAATTAGGTATGTAAGATTGTACTAATTCGATTATGTCATACGTATACATATATATATACAAAATTAAGATGATAGGTAGAGGTACGTATACATGAAGTATGAAAAGTTAAATTAGGTCGTTTTCTCATCTCCCCTTCCCCCTCCCTGTACCACGATCTATCCTTCGTTAATGTTCTGTCACTGTACTGTTCCGATATGTCTTAACTAGTTAGTAAATTAAATAATTATCTATATATATATGAATATGAATATATATATATGAATATATATATATATAATAAAGAGAAGAAGAAGATGAAGAATATTAAGAAATGAAAAGAGGAAAAAAGATAAAATATATAATTGTAAGAATATATGATACTCACAATATTATTATTATTATTATTATTATTATTATTACCATAAATAATATACTATTATACGAATAACGTTGAATCATATTTAATAACATATTGAAGGAAATGATAATGAATAATGGAAGAGAAAGAAAAAAAAAATAATAATAATAATAATTGAAAATCAGAAGAGAAAAATATATATGTTATTATTGTATGCAAAAAATTATTATAGAAAAAAAAAAAAAAAAAAAACGGGGAATGAAGAAAAATGAGAATTAATAAGAAATTATGTAGAATTAATTGTTATAATAGAGAGAATCGATGAAGAGATGTGAAAATAATAATTCAAATAAAAAACGACGTGCAGTGCTTGTCCGTTTGAAAAAAATAAATCATCAATGAAATAAAAAAATCCACATATATATATATTATTCCACTCCGCTAAACGTAGGTAAAGTAAAAATAAAAATACAGATTATTATAAAAAAAGAAACATAAAAAAAAAGTTGTTTAATCGTCTCAATTGCTAGTGGGGGCGGATATTGGGTGTATTATTGACTCATTTTTCTTTATTGTTATTCGTTTGTGGAAAGAATTTATAAATTTCAAAAATAAAAATAATAATAAAACGAAATTTCATCGATTTACAAGTTTTAATAATGTGCAATAGATTAATTATCATACGACGATGAACAGAATTTATAGATTTGAAAAATACAGAAGAAGAAGAAGAAGAAGAAAAAAACCTGAACGAATGTTAAAATACATAAATGTATTTGTGTCTCATTATTATATTAATTTACTTACGTCACTTAATTTATAGTCTCGAAGAGTTGATCAATCGTCAGCAGTTTGATTAAAAATCTTAAATATATAGAGAAAAAAAAAACAAAAAGTATGTAAATATTATAACTATATATTTGAAAAAAAACAAAAAAAAAACAAAAAAAAATACATGCATCATTCTGCCCTTCACTGGTCATTGAATTCGGTGCATTTGAATTGTTTTCTCCTTTTCGTTCTTTACAGTATCTATAAAGTTTGTTAAAAAATGAAGGATCGACATTGAAACTTGAATTGAGAACACAATAAAATTAGCCTATTAAGATATATCAAAATAATTGATTCTAAAACGTTTTTTTTTTTTTAATTTCCTATTCTTTGTTGTTTTTTTTTTTTTTTTTTCTAAGGTTTTTGATTAGATATTATAAATATTTTAATGAAATTTATTAGGAATGGAAATTAAACGAATATATTAATAATCGATAGATAGATACATAGGTATGATACGTACATCGTTAGCGTTGCGGTAAATGGTGCATTTGCGTATAAAATAATATTAATATTAATATTATTATTGATATGATAGAGAAAAAGAGATAAAGATTATATTATATAGTTGAATAAAAGGTATATACGAATCAGATAACATGTATCATAAATCATATAACGTTATTGCTATTATACAAACACACATAGAGAATAAATTATATTGATCAATTATTCCTAATACCGAATACGTAGGTATATTTCGTTCGATAATTGATTTAATTTTTGAACAGTAAACTTGAAACGGGTAGATAATAGAGAAAATAGAGAAACTGAAAATTTAATTAGAGTATATTTATGAAATAATATCCTTGTGTAGCGACTCGATATCCAAATCTATTGAATTTTATATATTCAATGTCATAGATTATATTCATAAATAGTTTGAGACATGGGATAGATACAGAGTTTAAATAATTATTGGTAAATAAATGAGATCGAAGTCGCTTATCGGTAGTATTTATTGTCAGGATCGATATACGGGACAATATTAATACATATTTTTCGTTTTCTTTAGGCTATTACAAATATACGTGTAACAAACAATAATTATAATCGTCGCGAGTCGAGGCAAAATTATACAATTTTCAATTTTTCTTCATCATCTCAATCTGCTAATTTCGTCGATCGACACTCGACTAGCGGATGCTTGAAAATTCTAGGTGAAAGCTTCTTTGTTATTTAGTTTTAATAATAACGATTACAAACAGTCTGAAAATAAATGAATAATTAATAATAATAATAATAATAATTCTTGTAAATTAATCATAATCATATGTTATGGAAACAAAAATTAAGGAACGAAAAGGGGAATCGGTATATCATTGTGCGGTGATGTAGAGAAAATGAGAAATTCATGGAGAATATTTGAAGCAGCCGGACCGGATAAATAAATTTCAATATCTCATCGTCGCAATGTATATTTGAAAAAGAAAAAAAAAACAAAAAAAAAACACAGCAACGCTATAGAAGAAAATATCTGAAACATTCCGTTTTTTTATAACTGTTCTTGAAAATAATATCGAACCGCTACGATGTTTGGAGTAAGTAGATTAATTATATAGATTATTAGAGAATAATTGAAGATATTCGAATGTTGAATAATGAAAGAGAGAAGAAATGAATTACTATACATTTATAGCAATATATTACTATTTATAGCAAAATTATGACGAGATTGCGATTATGATGAAATTTGAATGTTAATCTTTGATCACGATTCATTCTGTACTACATAGAATATTTACTATTATTTGTATTAATTATATACACATATTATTATTATTATTATTATCATCTAGAGCTACCACGAATGTGTTGTAATATATATATATATCTACTGTGTAGCACATTAATATGCCGTTTAATAGAATATTTATTGAAATCATTTATTACAATATTGAATACTGTTTTTTTTTGTTTTTTTTTTCAATTTTTACTTTTATTATTATTTTTTTTTTTTCATTCACGATGTAATTTATACAATATTGTAGGTAAAAAGAAATCGAACTTGTGTAACAGGACAGAATCATAATTTCGCACGGTAAGTAATTATGATAAAAGTAATATTCGTTAAATATATGTTCATTTATTTATTTATTAATTACAGTTTTCTTTTTATTCACTATACAAGCTCAATTATTAAAATAATCTATTAAATAAGTTCCTGATTCTTTATATTATAGAATTATGAAAATACATACAAGTATTACGTATCATTATAGTAAAAAATATATTTCTGTTTTTTTTTTTTCATACAGTATAATAATTCTTTGTTTCTTACAGATTAGGATGATCGTATCGGTAAGAATTTCGTTGCTTTTTGATTGACAGCAGTTTTATGACCATTTTTAGGACGTCCGTTCTTCTTTATCCCAACGTACCAATCACGATCAGAATATTTCAACGATAGATAAGAATCATATGAACCGATTAGTAAATGCTTCCACATCGTGTTGTCTTTATCTTTGTTTTTCTGTATCAAAAAACGAACAAAAGTTATAAACTATAACTATAAGTCGTATTATAAGATTGTTATTTTGGATTTTTTCCTCACGATCTCACCTCTCCGTACAATTGACCTCTTTCATTGAATGCCAAATACAGTCCAGTCTCTATACCTCGAATCTGGACCACCCCGGGAGAAGAGGAGGTCACTTTGAGCTGCGCTGATTGGAAGAATTAGACCATCAGACAATAATTCGATTTCACAAGTCAAATTTCAATTTCCTTGTTTTTTAGAAAAATTCCACTAATTTTTACTATTTTTTCAACTATATCAGTAACAAATTTTGCTGGTTCCAAAATCTGGTCTTTTTTTCTATATTCTTTGTTTCATGTTCAGCTATTGCAGTTTTTTTTTTTTTTTTGGTCAAAGTATTGTGTCAATTACCAAATGGATTGTTGCTGCAGTCGAAACCGTAAATTTTACCGCAAGGTAAAATAACTAGGCGATATCCGGTCATGGAATGGAGCTGCATTACCGAATCGTAAGTCGGATTACCCTGCATTTGCTGAAGAACATTTGGATCGTAGACTTTGTTCAATGCTTCTTTTCTGCACTTGAGACAATGTAAATATTTATTATATCAATTCTGATTATTCAATTTATTACGCATATATATTATAATTATAGTTATCTCAATATTCCAAAAGGTGTGAGAAATATTCATTCTTTCAAATTCACTTTCATCACACTGAAAAATTATGAAAAATGAAGCAACTGCAGGCAGTGGATTCAGGCGATATACGGTAAAATAGAACAGTGAATGCCTTTGTTAGGGTCAGACTGGAGTATTTCAAGAATAGATGCCTACACCGCGAATTGAGTTTTGTCGGTTTCTTTCCAGGCCAGTGCCCATCCTGAATGAAACACAAACTGCATTATTTGGGTCCAGCGTTCTATTCCTATTCTCTTCTATTTCCTCCAAAGTAGAAAAAACGACGTAGCAGTACGTGAATTAAAAAAAAAAAAATCGACACCAATTTTGGGCATCTTTTTTTTTAACTGTAATTGTGAATAATTTCAAGTTCACTATTTTTTTGTTGTTCTTGTTTCAATTTGGAATATCCATGATTTTTTGGATTGTATTTCTATTACGTTTTCAAGACCCCCGAGTGCCTGCGTGTATAAATAAAATATAGAGCACATTTTACTCTGATAGGTATAATGCTACCTATATGAAAGAGAGACTTGTGCGGGTCATGTCTAAATTTAGCCATATTCTGTAAAAAGCCAGAACCCCAATACGTTCGGTATTCTATGTTTAATTTTTCAACAAGCCTTAGCCAACAACCCATATCGACTCAGGGGTCCCCTAATAATTCCCTGAAATTATGTATATTCTCCTTCTGTTACTATTTTCGTTATTCAAATTTCGCGGTACTTTATATGAAACGTTATATAATTATAGTCATATTTTTTTTTTTCTTTCAGAAAACTCTCCGAAATTACAATATCAAATTTCGATTCGTCTAAAGCCAATTTTTTAATATTTTCAGTACAATGAAAAAAAAAATGGGTAACAATATATAATAAAAAATACTATTTACTATAACTATTAATTATTCCCAAGCAATTTATTATCTCATAGTGAACTGAATAGAAACGCTTTTGAAAAGTGACCCTGACTTCTTCTTCGACTTTCTGAAAGCCCGGGAAATTTGAAATCTTGACCAAATGTAGTGAATAAAATTGTAAAAAGAAATAATTCGATCAATTTATTGATACTAATTTGATTGACTTTTGTCTCTTTTGAGTATGAGAAGAAAAGTTTGCAGAAGCCAAATGCTCAAAAATTTTTCCACGATTTTTAGCTTCATGGGTTCGATGAAGGTTTTGAAGCTAGATTGTGTATTCTGAATCCTGTACCACATTACCGCATTTCTTGACATGTATAGGTAATTACACTGGATACTTATTGTCATAGTTGACCGCGGTCGCGGACGTGATATGTCGAGGGTCGACTAGCGGTGTGACATAATTTTAAATACAGAACAGCAGCGCAGTGGCCTTCGGGAAAAATAGAAAAAAGCTCTACGAGCCTGACGTTTCAAAGGAGGTATAAAATATCCGAACACAATATTTCAGTCTTTAAAATCGTTTGAAAACGATTGCAGAGATTGAAAAACGGTGTTTTTTGATCCCACCTCCTTCTAATTTTGTCGATGAACCGCGTGCTTGGATCAATTATCGAAGTAGTTTCGTTCCGATATCATCATCAGAGCAATTTGCACGCGATAATTAAACTTCTCAGGTGTTTGCTGAATCAATACTCGAACCACAGATATTTGATCCTAAAAATGAGAGATCGGCTTACTCTCATTCGATCTTTATCACCTTGAAAGAAGTTTCTCTTTCAATTAACAGAATAATCGATCCTATAATAGTATATTTTGATACAAGTGCAAAAAACAACTTTCGCACATGAATCGAAAAAAATTTTTCATCACAAACGCACGTAAAATCGAACTTTACGCACGGCGTGCGGAAAAGCTAATTATTTATTTATCAATCAACTTCGACGAGTGTATTTTATTCCTTTGAAGCAATAACTGCAAAATTCATTCAAATTCATTCAGACAATTGAATCGTGGTAACTTCCTCGTTTATATAAAGTTCTAAGCCAGCCGTTGATAACGTTGAGGGTATGTCTAGTGCGCAGAGCTTCTGCGCAACTGAGTACGCATGCGCGTGGGTAGAAGTGGGGTGCTGACCCAAACGAGGGCTTTATATAAGCGGGGTCTTGCTGTACAATCTATAATTCTCGTCAAATTTGAAAAAGAAAAAAATACGAGTCTATTATTTTTTCCAATTCTTTACCTGATGTCTTTCAACGAAACCGTCGTAGTCGGGTGTCTGAAGGTCTCTCTCTTCTTGCGCCGATTTTGGTCACCGCTTTCCGTTCCGTCTGTGGCTTCGGGATCATCGCTATCGTCGCAACTTGTATCGTCGATGTCGCTCGATTCCTCATCGCATATGGGAGCTTCTTGGTTCTCTTGAATCCATCGCAAGCTCATCTTGATTATTTTTTCAGCGAACTTTTATCTGGACAAACAAGACAAAGGAATTTTTCGTCATAAATCTATATCTATAAAGGAACAAGTGGCATCAACGCCCAGCCCAAACCCCTTGACCTAGACACTTGAAAATTGGGCAACATGTTCCCTTCCCTTCGTCAACACCCAATAGGAAGCGATTTTTCGAAATTCGCCCCACAAGGAGAATAAAAGGGGTAAAACATGTTTTCGCGGATTCATGGATATCTCCTCCGCCCGATGAGATATTGACTTCGTTTTGGCTTCAAATTATTGCTCATTCAAATACCTAGAAAGTAGTTGAAGCGTTTTTTGAAATTCGACTCCTAAGGGAATGAAAAGGTGTGAAACCAATTTTTGAGGCGCGGGGTGGGCGCGCGAAGCGCGCAAGTCTTTATATAAAATCGAATGATACGATATTGGCCGTGTGGGTTGTTTCCTTGCGGTTTAAGAGGCTCAAGTGGGGCTGTGAGTCAAATCAAACCAGAACTGTTTGATCTCTGAGATAAGAAGAAACGCTTTTCAATATTTGTAAACGTTGTGCCTGCACATACGTCCTATGTTAGTTCAAGATTAGACATATATCATGAAGTAAATTGAACAGTTCTGCTTTCGACAAGTGCCTTTTTTTTTCTTTTTACTGTGAATTAGGACGCATTGAAAGTTTTGCACTTTTGGATCTTGGCCAAAGTCTACAATATTCACTCGTCAATTTTATACCGATTACTATTTATCACCTAGTGGTTAATATCCATCATTCAAACTGTGTTTTCGTCGATTATCTTTGAATTGAAAAATATTTCTTAACTAATTTTCAAATTCCATGCAGGTTCGTTGTTTCATTTTTTTTTTTTTTTTTATTTGCTGTTCTAGGCAATTTATTGCGATATTTGTTCGATAATCATTGTAGCCTCAGATGTCAAGATTTAATTAAGTATTTAGTAGGTTTTTTTTTTCATTGACTTCAATGCAGTCGTGAAAATGAGAAAATGAATGACTGCAGAAAATATGAAATTTTTCCAAGAGAGTTTGAATCTCATTCGATTATGGTCAATTCTGATGATAGAATACCGAATACCGTAAATTTGGAAACTGGTTTTGTAACTTCTTATTCCTTCATCGTGCTAAAATGTGTTAAATTATAACGATTTATGCGAAAATTATTTTGTCAATATTGTGATACTCACATATAAATATTTTGATACTCACAGATAATGAGAGAATGAGAGTCGTAATCGTATCGATAGTTCCAATTCGTCTAAATTCGGAACCACCAAAGGCGACTTGTGCTCGCGTGAGGCTATCAAAGTACTGCTGCCCACCCACACAGCAATCGCGTTTTACGGTCTTGACCATAAACGATTAATTGAATTCGTATACGATCGCCGTACGTTATTCTCTCATTCGATGGTCAACTCGGGATCCAGATTCTGCGGCTTGCTCTTCGGTCTGCTACGCGGACAGCACTGGATTAAAAACGGCCCTAGGTTCGGAGCAGTGTCCATTCAACGTGTACACCAACAGGAATACATGCTCGGCGAGTTTGTGTCTGTACACGATCGTTGATGGATGTATGCACTACATCGTACAGCTATTCCACGCCGGGACGCTAATAATAGTCCCTCTGAACGAACGCCGCGAAATTCTCGATACTTTTATAGCGCCGTTTTGACGCTTTAAGCGGAATTCAGTATCTCGTCAAGAACGACGATGGGATATCATTTTGAATATCTGTAAACCGACGAAATTCCTTCGAAATTTCTTAGAATTATAATCGAAAGAAACTCCACAGGTGGAGGAAAAGAAAGGATTTTACGTACTAGGGTGATTTTTCGGGGTGTTTTTCACTTTCGTTATTCGCTTTTTCGGTGCAGGCATTAAAAGATACTTTTTGAAGCCTGTTTGCGATGTACAACAAATTTTTTTTTACGGCCGTAAAAAACTATCTTTTAATGCCTGTACCGGCAAAAATAATAACAATACGGACGAAAAAAAAATGAAAAGTCACTGTGAATGTAAAACCCTTTCTTTTCATCCACGTGTGGAGTTTTTCTCGATTATAATTCGTAGAGTTTTAGATGTTCAAAATTCTCTACCATGCCATAAAAAGTCTTTTCATGCACGGCAGTTGGACGGCTTAAGAAGACTTTTTATGACAGTTAGAAGTTTATGGACAATCAGTTGGATCTGAACTCGAAAATATGTATAAAGTTTGACAGATAGCTAAATTTATTGCCACACTATCCCTCACATTGCGTGCTACTAGTTTATCATAAGTTTCCTGTAGGATTTATTCCCTTTATTTATTACATTTTAACGTCATTCTACCTATCCAGTTGAAATCATGACGTCATCTTGTTTTACGAGATGTTCGTCTATCATTCAGCCACCTGCTGATTGAGTGGATATATTTCGTAGATCTGACAGGTATGACAAAGAATTTTAAAAACTTCTTGAGCTGATTCGAAAATGAATGTTTTTTAGTTTTTTTTTTCTTTGTCAAAAATTGTCGAATTAACGGCAGGTGGGAGAGAAAGTTATTGGTTTTTGTCAAATGAATGAATTACGTCGCCAGCCAATCTAAGTGCCTACGACAAGAATAATTGTCAAAGAATGAAATATGTAAGAACTTCTTTTGCTCTACCTTATCCGGAGGGATTAATACTTCTTCTTTGGTGTCAAAGGTCAAAAACAACGCTCAAAATTGAGGAAAAGAAAGAAATTGTCGGACATTCCAGATAATCAATGAAAAGGAATTTGACGAACTTTAACTACGTAGCGGAACTTATCCGCCTCGCAATATGCAACCCGTAGGGCGTAGATCATGACAGGGCCAAATGGCCCGACTGGACACGAGCCACATCGGACACCTGTCCAATAAGTTTTCTTATAGGACACTTGATTATTGGACACGTTCCGATTGGACACGAGATTTTTCGGACACGAGCTTTTTCCGATGGTAGCACGTCCAAACATCCCGATACTGCATTGTCACAACCAAAAGCGCCCGGGGTCATTTTGGAAGTGTAACAATCATCCCGTGTGTGTAGATGTGTTCTGTACTTTTGGAGAACAACACTTTTTCTGCGTATCAAAGATTCATATTTCGTGATCTAACTTCCTGTTGGTTGGTGACAATGATCTGCTGGGTCACTTCACAGACTACCGCGTGTTGTAAAAATACACGTGTCCGTAAAATCTCGCGTCCAATCGCGACATGTCCGAAAAATGTAGTGTCCAATAGGGACGTGCCCAATGTGTCCATACGGGGCCATGTCGTGGTTGGCTATCGGTAATATCGGTATCTCTCGTGAAGTATAATACCCATCTGTACAAGTATGATACAATGGGGCATTCTATGTCCGCTCGACCAATGACTTTCCCTCACCATGTTTCACTCACATTATAATTTTTTTCTACAATACTCCGATGTAATTGTAAAAAAAGGCACTTCTGCATTTTTTATGATTTCTTTAGCTACAATTAATTCTTATGATCATTCAAACCCATCTAAAAATTGGATTTTCTGAAAAATACATAGTTACTCGCGACCCGTGTGAGTGTATATCTGCCCCCCGATCGTACATCGTACTTGTAGGACCCTCTGCTGTCGCGTAATATCGTCGAGGGGTGGATATTTCAAAATTTTGGTACGAAAAAATAGTTACTCGGGACACATGTGAGTGAATATCTGCCCCCCGATCCTACATCGTACTTGTAGGACCCTCTGCTGTCGCGTAATATCCTTGAGGGGTGGATATTTCAAAATATCGGTACGAAAAAATAAGGAATCGCGACCCATGTGAGTGAATATCTGCCCCCCGATCCTACATCGTACTTGTATGACCCTCTGCTGTCGCGTAATGTCGTCGAGGGGTGGATATTTCAAAATTTCGGTACGAAAAAATAGTTACTCGCGACCCATGTGAGTGAATATCTGCCCCCCCATCCTACATCGTACTTGTAGCACCCGCTGCTGTCGCGTAATATCGTCGAGGGGTGGATATTTCAAAATATCGGTACGAAAAAATAGTTACTCGCGACCCATGTGAGTGAATATCTGCCCCCCGATCGTACATCGTACTTGTAGGACCCTCTGCTGTCGCGTAATATCGTCGAGGGGTGGATATTTCAAAATTTCGGTACGAAAAAATAGTTATTCGCGACCCATGTGAGTGAATATCTGCCCCACGATCCTACATCGTACTTGTAGGACCCTCTGCTGTCGCGTATTATCGTCGAGGGGTGGATATTTCACAATTTCGGTACGAAAAAATAATGAATCGCGACCCATGTGAGTGAATATCTGCCCCACGATCCTACATCGTACTTGTAGGACCCTCTGCTGTCGCGAAATATCGTCGAGGGGTGGATATTTCAAAATTTCGGTACGAAAAAATAGTTATTCGCGACCCATGTGAGGGAATATCTGCCCCACGATCGTACATCGTACTTGTAGGACCCTCTGATGCCGCGCAGTATCGTCGAGGGGTGGATATTTCAAAATTTCGGTACGAAAAAAAAGTTATTCGCGACCCATGTGAGGGAATATCTGCCCCACGATCCTACATCGTACTTGTAGGACCCTCTGCTGTCGCGTCATATCGTCGAGGGGTGGATATTTCAAAATTTCGGTACGAAAAAATAATGACTCGCGTCCCATGTGAGTGAATATCTGCCCCACGATCCTACATCGTACTTGTAGGACCCTCTGCTGTCGCGTAATATCGTCGAGGGGTGGATATTCCACAATTTCGGTACGAAAAAATAATGAATCGCGACCCATGTGAGTGAATATCTGCCCCACGATCCTACATCGTACTTGTAGGACCCTCTGCTGTCGCGCAATATCGTCGAGGGGTGGATATTTCCAAATTTCGGTGCGAAAAAATAGTTACTCGCGACCCATGTGAGTGAATATCTGCCCCACGATCCTACATCGTACTTGTAGGACCCTCTGCTGTCGCGTAATATCGTCGAGGGGTGGATATTTCAAAATTTCGGTACGAAAAAATAGTTACTCGCGACCCATGTGAGTGAATATCTGCCCCACGATCCTACATCGTACTTGTAGGACCCTCTGCTGTCGTGCCATATCGTCGAGGGGTGGATATTTCACAATTTCGGTGTCAAAAATGGTGAATCGCGACCCATGTGAGTGAATATCTGCCCCACGATCCTACATCGTACTTGTAGGACCCTCTGCTGTCGCGTGATATCGTCGAGGGGTGGATATTTCACAATTTCGGTACGAAAAAATAATGAATCGCGACCCATGTGAGTGAATATCTGCCCCACGATCTTACATCGTACTTGTAGGACCCTCTGCTGTCGCGTAATATCGTCGAGGGGTGGATATTTCAAAATTTTGGTACGAAAAAATAGTTACTCGCGACCCATGTGAGTGAATATCTGCCCCCCCATCCTACATCGTACTTGTAGGACCCTCTGCTGTCGCGTAATATCGTCGAGGGGTGGATATTTCAAAATTTCGGTACGAAAAAATAGTTACTCGCGACCCATGTGAGTGAATATCTGCCCCCCGATCCTACATCGTACTTGTAGGACCCTCTGCTGTCGCGTAATATCGTCGAGGGGTGGATATTTCAAAATTTCGGTACGAAAAAATAGTTACTCGCGACCCATGTGAGTGAATATCTGCCCCCCGATCGTACATCGTACTTGTAGGACCCTCTGCTGTCGCGTAATATCGTCGAGGGGTGGATATTTCAAAATTTCGGTACGAAAAAATAGTTAGTCGCGACCCATGTGAGTGAATATCTGCCCCCATCCTACATCAAATAGGACCCTTTCGCTGGCGCGTAATATCGTCGAGGGGTGGATATTTCAAAATATCGGTACGAAAAAATAATGAATCGCGACCCATGTGAGTGAATATCTGCCCCCCGATCCTACATCGTACTTGTAGGACCCTCTGCTGTCGCGCAATATCGTCGAGGTGTGGATATTTCAAAATTTCGGTACTAAAAAATAATGAATCGCGACCCATGTGAGTGAATATCTGCCCCCCGATCCTACATCGTACTTGTAGGACCCTCTGCTGTCGCGTAATATCGTCGAGGGGTGGATATTTCAAAATTTTGGTACGAAAAAATAATGAATGGGGACCCATGTGAGTGAATATCTGCCCCCCGATCGTACATCGTACTTGTATCACCCTCTGCTGTCGCGTAATATCGTCGAGGGGTGGATATTTCAAAATATCGGTACGAAAAAATAATGAATCGCGACCCATGTGAGTGAGTATCTGCCCCCCGATCCTACATCGTACTTGTAGGACCCTCTGCTGTCGCGTAATATCGTCGAGGGGTGGATATTTCAAAATTTTGGTACGAAAAAATAATGAATGGGGACCCGTGTGAGTGAATATCTGCCCCCCGATCCTACATCGTACTTGTAGGACCCTCTGCTGTCGCGTAATATCGTCGAGGGGTGGATATTTCACAATTTCGGTACGAAAAAATAATGAATCGCGACCCATGTGAGTGAATATCTGCCCCCCGATCCTACATCGTACTTGTAGGACCCTCTGCTGTCGCGTAATATCCTTGAGGGGTGGATATTTCAAAATATCGGTACGAAAAAATAATGAATCGCGACCCATGTGAGTGAATATCTGCCCCCCCATCCTACATCGTACTTGTAGGACCCTCTGCTGTCGCGTAATATCGTCGAGGGGTGGATATTTCACAATTTCGGTACGAAAAAATGATGAATCGCGACCCATGTGAGTGAATATCTGCCCCACGATCCTACATCGTACTTGTAGGACCCTCTGCTGTCGCGTAATATCGTCGAGGGGTGGATATTTCACAATTTCGGTACGAAAAAAAAGTTATTTGCGACCCATGTGAGTGAATATCTGCCCCCACGATCCTACATCGTACTTGTAGGACCCTCTGCTGTCGCGTAATATCGTCGAGGGGTGGATATTTCACAAATTTTGTACGAAAAAATAGTTATTCGCGACCCATGTGAGTGAATATCTGCCCCACGATCCTACATCGTACTTGTAGGACCCTCTGCTGTCGCGCAATATCGTCGAGGGGTGGATATTTCAAAATTTCGGTACGAAAAAATAGTTACTCGCGACCCATGTGAGTGAATATCTGCCCCCCGATCGTACATCGTACTTGTAGGACCCTCTGCTGTCGCGTAATGTCGTCGAGGGGTGGATATTTCAAAATTTCGGTACGAAAAAATAGTTACTCGCGACCCATGTGAGGGAATATCTGCCCCCCGATCGTACATCGTACTTGTAGGACCCTCTGATGCCGCGCAGTATCGTCGAGGGGTGGATATTTCAAAATTTCGGTACGAAAATATAGTTATTCGCGACCCATGTGAGGGAATATCTGCCCCACGATCCTACATCGTACTTGTAGGACCCTCTGATGCCGCGCAGTATCGTCGAGGGGTGGATATTTCAAAATTTCGGTACGAAAAAATAGTTACTCGCGACCCATGTGAGTGAATATCTGCCCCCCGATCCTACATCGTACTTGTAGGACCCTCTGCTGTCGCGTAATATCGTCGAGGGGTGGATATTTCAAAATATCGGTACGAAAAAATAATGAATCGCGACCCATGTGAGTGAATATCTGCCCCCCGATCGTACATCGTACTTGTAGGACCCTCTGCTGTCGCGTAATATCGTCGAGGGGTGGATATTTCAAAATATCGGTACGAAAAAATAAGGAATCGCGACCCATGTAAGTGAATATCTGCCCCCCGATCCTACATCGTACTTGTACGACCCTCTGCTGTCGCGTAATATCGTCGAGGGGTGGATATTTCAAAATTTCGGTACGAAAAATAGTTACTCGCGACCCATGTGAGTGAATATCTGCCCCCCGATCCAACCGCGCACTTGTAGGACCCTCTGCTGCCCCGCAATATCGTCGAGGGGTGGATATTTCAAAATATCGGTACGAAAAAATAGTTACTCGCGACCCATGTGAGTGAATATCTGCCCCACGATCCTACATCGTACTTGTAGGACCCTCTGCTGTCGCGCAATATCGTCGAGGGGTGGATATTTCAAAATTTCGGTACGAAAAAATAGTTACTCGCGACCCATGTGAGTGAATATCTGCCCCCCCATCCTACATCGTACTTGTAGGACCCTCTGCTGTCGCGTAATATCGTCGAGGGGTGGATATTTCAAAATATCGGTACGAAAAAATAATGAATCGCGACCCATGTGAGTGAATATCTGCCCCCCCCATCCTACATCGTACTTGTAGGACCCTCTGCTGTCGCGTAATATCGTCGAGGGGTGAATATTTCAAAATATCGGTACGAAAAAATAGTTACTCGCGACCCATGTGAGTGAATATCTGCCCCCCGATCGTACATCGTACTTGTAGGACCCTCTGCTGTCGCGTAATATCGTCGAGGGGTGGATATTTCAAAATTTCGGTACGAAAAAATAGTTTCTCGCGACCCATGTGAGTGAATATCTGCCCCCGATCCTACATCGTACTTGTAGGACCCTCTGCTGTCGCGGAATATCGTCGAGGGGTGGATATTTCAAAGAGGCTAGAGCCACAAAAACAGTTTCTCATGACCCATGTAGTGGATATCTTTGATACCGTGTACGGAACTCTCTTATAATATCAAAGCATCATCAGAGGTGATGTTAATTTCGGTACGAAAAAATAGTTACTCGCGACCCATGTGAGTGAATATCTGCCCCACGATCCTACATCGTACTTGTAGGACCCTCTGCTGTCGCGTAATATCGTCGAGGGGTGGATATTTCACAATTTCGGTACGAAAAAATAATGAATCGCGACCCATGTGAGTGAATATCTGCCCCACGATCCTACATCGTACTTGTAGGACCCTCTGCTGTCGCGTAATATCGTCGAGGGGTGGATATTTCACAATTTCGGTACGAAAAAATAATGAATCGCGACCCATGTGAGTGAATATCTGCCCCCCGATCCTACATCGTACTTGTAGGACCCTCTGCTGTCGCGGAATATCGTCGAGGGGTGGATATTTCAAAATTTCCGTACGAAAAAATGGTTTCTCGCGACCCATGTGAGTGAATATCTGCCCCCCGATCCTACATCGTACTTGTAGGACTCTCTGCTGTCGCGTAATATCGTCGAGGGGTAGATATTTCAAAATATCGGTACAAAAAAAATAATGAATGTCGACCCATGTGAGTGAATATCTGCCCCCCGATCCTGCATCGTACTTGTAGGACCCTCTGTTGTCGCGGAATATCGTCGAGGGGTGGATGTTTCAAAATTTCGGTACTAAAAAATAGTTTCTCGCGACCCATGTGAGTGAATATCTGCCCCCCGATCCTACATCGTACTTGTAGGACTCTCTGCTGTCGCGTAATATCGTCGAGGGGTAGATATTTCAAAATATCGGTACGAAAAAATAATGAATATCGACCCATGTGAGTGAATATCTGCCCCCCGATCCTACATCGTACTTGTAGGACCCTCTGCTGTCGCGGAATATCGTCGAGGGGTGGATGTTTCAAAATTTCCGTACGAAAAAATAGTTTCTCGCGACCCATGTGAGTGAATATCTGCCCCCCGATCCTATATCGTACTTGTAGGACTCTCTGCTGTCGCGTAATATCGTCGAGGGGTAGATATTTCAAAATATCGGTACAAAAAAAATAATGAATGTCGACCCATGTGAGTGAATATCTGCCCCCCGATCCTACATCGTACTTGTAGGACCCTCTGCTGTCGCGGAATATCGTCGAGGGGTGGATATTTCAAAATTTCGGTACGAAAAAATAGTTTCTCGCGACCCATGTGAGTGAATATCTGCCCCCCGATCCTGCATCGTACTTGTAGGACCCTCTGTTGTCGCGGAATATCGTCGAGGGGTGGATGTTTCAAAATTTCCGTACGAAAAAATAGTTTCTCGCGACCCATGTGAGTGAATATTTGCCCCCCGATCCTACATCGTACTTGTAGGACTCTCTGCTGTCGCGTAATATCGACGAGGGGTAGATATTTCAAAATATCGGTACGAAAAAATAGTTTCTCGCGACCCATGTGAGTGAATATCTGCCCCCCGATCCTACATCGTACTCGTAGGACCCTCTGCTGTCGCGTAATATCGTCGAGGGGTAGATATTTCAAAATATCGGTACGAAAAAATAATGAATATCGACCCATGTGAGTGAATATCTGCCCCCCGATCCTACATCGTACTTGTAGGACCCTCTGCTGTCGCGGAATATCGTCGAGGGGTGGATGTTTCAAAATTTCCGTACGAAAAAATAGTTTCTCGCGACCCATGTGAGTGAATATTTGCCCCCCGATCCTACATCGTACTTGTAGGACTCTCTGCTGTCGCGTAATATCGACGAGGGGTAGAGATTTCAAAATATCGGTACGAAAAAATAATGAATATCGACCCATGTGAGTGAATATCTGCCCCCCGATCCTACATCGTACTTGTAGGACCCTCTGCTGTCGCGGAATATCGTCGAGGGGTGGATATTTCAAAATTTCGGTATGAAAAAATAGTTTCTCGCGACCCATGTGAGTGAATATCTGCCCCCCGATCCTACATCGTACTTGTAGGACCCTCTGCTGTCGCGGAATATCGTCGAGGGGTGGATGTTTCAAAATTTCGGTACGAAAAAATAGTTTCTCGCGACCCATGTGAGTGAATATCTGCCCCCCGATCCTACATCGTACTTGTAGGACCCTCTGCTGTCGCGTAATATCGTCGTGGGGTGGATATTTCACAAATTTGGTACGAAAAAATAGTTACTCGCGACCCATGTGAGTGAATATCTGCCCCCGATCCTACATCGTACTTGTAGGACCCTCTGCTGTCGCGTAATATCGTCGAGGGGTAGATATTTCAAAATATCGGTACGAAAAAATAATGAATATCGACCCATGTGAGTGAATATCTGCCCCCCGATCCTACATCGTACTTGTAGGACCCTCTGCTGTCGCGCAATATCGTCGAGGGGTGGATGTTTCAAAATTTCGGTACGAAAAAATAGTTTCTCGCGACCCATGTGAGTGAATATCTGCCCCCCGATCCTATATCGTACTTGTAGGACTCTCTGCTGTCGCGTAATATCGTCGAGGGGTAGATATTTCAAAATATCGGTACGAAAAAATAATGAATATCGACCCATGTGAGTGAATATCTGCCCCCGATCCCACCATCGTGCCTTGGGACCCTCTGCGCAATGGCGGAATATCGTCGTGGGGTGGATATTTCAAAACTCGGTACGAAAAATAGTTTCTCGCGACCCATGGTGAATATCTGCCCCCGATCCTGCATCGTACTTGTAGGACCCTCTGCTGTCGCGGAATATCGTCGAGGGGTGGATATTTCAAAATTTCGGTACGAATAAATAGTTTCTCGCGACCCATGTGAGTGAATATCTGCCCCACGATCCTTCATCGTACTTGTAGGACCCTCTGCTGTCGCGCAATATCGTCGAGGGGTGGATATTTCAAAATTTCGGTACGAATAAATAGTTGCTCGCGACCCATGTGAGTGAATATCTGCCCCACGATCCTTCATCGTACTTGTAGGACCCTCTGCTGTCGCGCAATATCGTCGAGGGGCGGATATTTCAAAATTTCGGTACGAAAAAATGGTAAATCGCGACCCATGTGAGTGAATGTCTGCCCCACGATCCTCCATCGTACTTGTAGGACTCTCTGCTGTCGCGCAATATCGTCGAGGGGCGGATATTTCAAAATATCAGTACAAAAAAAATAATGAATATCGACACATGTGGTGAATATCTGCCCCCGATCCTGCATCATTGCCCAGCGGGACCCTCTGCTGTCGCGGGAATATCGTCGAGGGGTGGATGTTTCAAAATTTCGGTACGAAAAAATAGTTTCTCGCGACCCATGTGAGTGAATATCTGCCCCCCGATCCTGCATCGTACTTGTAGGACCCTCTGTTGTCGCGGAATATCGTCGAGGGGTGGATATTTCAAAATTTCGGTACGAAAAAATGGTTAGTCGCGACCCATGTGAGTGAATATCTGCCCCACGATCCTACATCGTACTTGTAGGACCCTCTGCTGTCGCGTAATATCGTCGAGGGGTGGATATTTCAAAATATCGGTACGAAAAAATAATGAATCGCGACCCATGTGAGTGAATATCTGCCCCCCGATCCTACATCGTACTTGTAGGACCCTCTGCTGTCGCGGAATATCGTCGAGGGGTGGATGTTTCAAAATTTCGGTACGAAAAAATAGTTTCTCGCGACCCATGTGAGTGAATATCTGCCCCCCGATCCTATATCGTACTTGTAGGACTCTCTGCTGTCGCGTAATATCGTCGAGGGGTAGATATTTCAAAATATCGGTACAAAAAAAATAATGAATGTCGACCCATGTGAGTGAATATCTGCCCCCCGATCCTACATCGTACTTGTAGGACCCTCTGCTGTCGCGGAATATCGTCGAGGGGTGGATGTTTCAAGATTTCCGTACGAAAAAATAGTTTCTCGCGACCCATGTGAGTGAATATCTGCCCCCCGATCCTATATCGTACTTGTAGGACTCTCTGCTGTCGCGTAATATCGTCGAGGGGTAGATATTTCAAAATATCGGTACAAAAAAAATAATGAATATCGACCCATGTGAGCGAATATCTGCCCCCGATCCTACATCGTACTTGTAGGACTCTCTGCTGTCGCGTAATATCGTCGAGGGGTAGATATTTCAAAATATCGGTACGAAAAAATAATGAATATCGACCCATGTGAGTGAATATCTGCCCCCCGATCCTACATCGTACTTGTAGGACCCTCTGCTGTCGCGAAATATCGTCGAGGGGTGGATGTTTCAAAATTACGGTACGAAAAAATAGTTTCTCGTGAACCATGTGAGTGAATATCTGCCCCCCGATCCTACATCGTACTTGTAGGACCCTCTGCTGTCGCAAAATATCGTCGAGGGGTGGATGTTTCAAAATTTCGGTACAAAAAATAGTTTCTCGCGACCCATGTGAGTGAATATCTGCCCCCCGATCCTGCATCGTACTTGTAGGACCCTCTGCTGTCGCGCAATATCGTCGAGGTGTGGATATTTCAAAATTTCGGTACTAAAAAATATTGAATATCGACCCATGTGAGTGAATATCTGCCCCCCGATCCTACATCGTACTCGTAGGACCCTCTGCTGTCGCGTAATATCGTCGAGGGGTAGATATTTCAAAATATCGGTACGAAAAAATAATGAATATCGACCCATGTGAGTGAATATCTGCCCCCCGATCCTACATCGTACTTGTAGGACCCTCTGCTGTCGCGGAATATCGTCGAGGGGTGGATATTTCAAAATTTCCGTACGAAAAAATGGTTTCTCGCGACCCATGTGAGTGAATATCTGCCCCCCGATCCTATATCGTACTTGTAGGACTCTCTGCTGTCGCGTAATATCGTCGAGGGGTAGATATTTCAAAATATCGGTACGAAAAAATAATGAATATCGACCCATGTGAGTGAATATCTGCCCCCCGATGCTACATCGTACTTGTAGGACCCTCTGCTGTCGCGGAATATCGTCGAGGGGTGGATATTTCAAAATTTCGGTACGAAAAAATAGTTTCTCGCGACCCATGTAAGTGAATATCTGCCCCCCGATCCTACATCGTACTTGTAGGACCCTCTGCTGTCGCGGAATATCGACGAGGGGTGGATGTTTCAAAATTTCCGTACGAAAAAATGGTTTCTCGCGACCCATGTAAGTGAATATCTGCCCCCCGATCCTACATCGTACTTGTAGGACCCTCTGCTGTCGCGCAATATCGTCGAGGGGTGGATATTTCAAAATTTCGGTACTAAAAAATATTGAATATCGACCCATGTGAGTGAATATCTGCCCCCCGATCCTACATCGTACTTGTAGGACCCTCTGCTGTCGCGAAATATCGTCGAGGGGTGGATGTTTCAAAATTTCGGTACGAAAAAATAGTTTCTCGCGAACCATGTGAGTGAATATCTGCCCCCGATCCTACATCGTACTTGTAGGACTCTCTGCTGTCGCGTAATATCGTCGAGGGGTAGATATTTCAAAATATCGGTACGAAAAAATAATGAATATCGACCCATGTGAGTGAATATCTGCCCCCCGATCCTACATCGTACTTGTAGGACCCTCTGCTGTCGCGGAATATCGTCAAGGGGTGGATATTTCAAAATTTCGGTACGAAAAAATAGTTACTCGCGACCCATGTGAGTGAATATCTGCCCCACGATCCTACATCGTACTTGTAGGACCCTCTGCTGTCGCGCAATACCGTCGAGGGGTGGATATTTCAAAATATCGGTACGAAAAAATGGTGAATCGCGACCCATGTGAGTGAATATCTGCCCCACGATCCTACATCGTACTTGTAGGACCCTATGCTGTCTCGCTATATCGTCGAGGGGCGGATATTTCAAAATTTCGATACGAAAAAGTGGTGAATCGCGACACATGTGAGTGAATATCTGCCCCACGATCCTACATCGTACTTGTAGGACCCTCTGATGCCGCGCAGTATCGTCGAGGGGTTGATATTTCAAAATTTCGGTACGAAAAAATGGTGAATCGCGACCCATGTGAGGGAATATCTGCCCCACGATCCTACATCGTACTTGTAGGACCCTCTGCTGTCGCGTAATATCGTCGAGGGGTGGATATTTCAAAATATCGGTACGAAAAAATAATGAATCGCGACCCATGTGAGTGAATATCTGCCCCCCGATCCTACATCGTACTTGTAGGACCCTCTGCTGTCGCGGAATATCGTCGAGGGGTGGATGTTTCAAAATTTCGGTACGAAAAAATAGTTTCTCGCGACCCATGTGAGTGAATATCTGCCCCCCGATCCTACATCGTACTTGTAGGACTCTCTGCTGTCGCGTAATATCGTCGAGGGGTAGATATTTCAAAATATCGGTACGAAAAAATAATGAATATCGACCCATGTGAGTGAATATCTGCCCCCCGATCCTACATCGTACTTGTAGGACCCTCTGCTGTCGCGGAATATTGTCGAGGGGTGGATATTTCAAAATTTCGGTACGAAAAAATATTTTCTCGCGACCCATGTGAGACAATATCTGCCCCCCGATCCTACATCGTACTTGTAGGACCCTCTGCTGTCGCGGAATATCGTCGAGGGGTGGATATTTCAAAATTTCGGTACGAAAAAATAGTTTCTCGCGACCCATGTGAGTGAATATCTGCCCCCCGATGCTATATCGTACTTGTAGGACTCTCTGCTGTCGCGTAATATCGTCGAGGGGTAGATGTTTCAAAATTTCGGTACGAAAAAATAGTTTCTCGCGACCCATGTGAGTGAATATCTG
>JAEUYN010000005.1:0-176802 GCA_018257835.1 Euura lappo | reverse complement strand
TATAGTTTTCTCTACGCGGTTTTGACCCCGGCTGACAGACCGCGATGACCCACCTCCGAACTTTGACCTCTTCGTCCTTCGCACCTTATTTCTCATCTAGTGGCAGTATTTTTGGTCTTTTTATTTTTTCCTTTCTTTTTCTCTCCTGTCCGCTGATATATTTTTTTCCAATGCAGGATTATCTGCGGGGATACTGTACTTACATGCCCTCGAGTGTGGGGGGGAAGGGGGGGGACACTCGTTCTGTCACCGTCTAACATAAGCCTTTGTCGACACTCCCCGAGATCCTAAACGACGACGGGTCAAGAACACCCTGGGGATACCGAGATATGGACCAGACTAGACTTTCTTTCGATATCTCTTCTTCTTCTTCTTTTTCTTTTTATTTTCTCAAATATTTTAATTCTCTCTGTTTCAGTAATTTCACACAGTCGTTTTTTTTTGTTCATCTTCAACAAAGTGCGAATCGCACGCTCTGATCCAATAATCTATATGGCTTTCGTCGATTATTAATTAATATTTATTTAATCTAATCTCTATACATATGCCTTTTTTTTCTCGAGCAATTAAAGAACGAAATCGTGAAATAAAATACCGAAATTATAAGTTTATTCGTTCTTCGTCGATTGAAATTTGCATCTTTTCTCATTTTTCGGTCACTCAAACCTGAACGATTTCCTCAAATTTGTCAAAATTATTCTATAAGATTCAAGAAAAGATCAAAACTCAATTTTTTCTTATCCAAATCCAGGTATTTCATCCAAATGATCACCTTTTATTGCCAATATCTCACTTCGTGATGCTCCTAGCAAAAAAATGACTCAGATTCATCTTCAAGCTCTTGAAATTTTCTACATAAAAGATTCTCACAATTTTTCCAGTATATTGAGCCGTTCGGAAGATATACAAGCTTAAAAGTCAAAAGCTAGGATTTCACATTGATACTTCGCTCAGATAATTTATTTCAGTATTGATTAAACAAATTGAGTTCATTGATAATTATTACAGCGTAAAGTAGAATTTCCGTGCGGTAAACTTCAAGACAGTCTTAAGCTTCCACCGATAAACAACAATATCGTGAGTCAATCAACAAGTGATTTCGAGGTTTAAACCGCTGTCCCTGAGGAAGAGGAGAGAAGCCTGTAGGAGATTTCCCAATCGCCCGGATCGCTGTCGCGGTAACCCCGAACCTTAAGCTCTTACGTCAAACGGGATATCTACGGGGAATTAATTTCCTATCAAATCCCCAGGGTTTAGAATCCGGTAGACAGGCTTTGGGATTACTATACATATATAGGTACCCGCCCGATCTACAAATGAACAAAGAACGCGATCCTCGCAACAAATTCATTCAATCTACTCCGATTTCTTTCACTATTCAATCAAGAAATAATTAATGCTGATTTGTATTCTTGCTTTCATCATCGAAGCTATAAATTAATCGTCGAAAATCGGAAAATTGACCATTTAAAAAAAATTAAAATGAGGCTTTTTTTTTTACTCAGATTAGGCAATGACAAAAATCTTCTAACTCAATTTGTTGTGCTTTTGATGAATTCGATCAAATAACGTGAAAGATTCTCAATTCAATTTTGGGTTAATTTTACAATCAGTTCGATCTGAAATTGGGAATTTTCAAATTGTGACGATATGTATGAAAATGGTGAAAATTTGAGAAAAAAGGGATTTACTATATCTGGCATGTCGGTTCCTCGAATTCCTTCCTCCTCTACCTTCTCTACAAGTTTTTTTCGTTTCTGCCATACCGATAATAATAGTAGCATTTAGCATCGTAAGCAGAAATAGATCGAGTTACTTTATGCCTCTTCATCACAGACTTCAGTGGAGATCTGGGCATCTACACACTTTCAGAATTTTTTTTTCCAGTAGAACACTAACATCGTGGAATCCTGAATTAGTGTGAATTTTCTGCTGACAATGAGCAAAGTATTATTTCCCCTGACGTCACTTAATCAGAGCCAAGTTGCTATGGAAACGATTGCCGGATTTCAACCGGTAAAATAGAATATTAGGACTAGAGAAAACGATAAGAAAAAAATTATCATAATTTTCTGTATATATTTCATTCTTCTAAATTTAGAAGAGTTGAGATAATTCGGACAGAATTGAAGATATTAGGACTCAATTATGGACCAAAAAAAACAGAAGTTTAGGAAGATAAAAGATAAGATAAGAGAAAAATTATCATTTGAGTCAATCCAATTTTCTTTATATATTTTTTTTTTTTCAATTTAGACAAATTGAAGTTTGATAAATGGAATGTAAATCGAGCCCCAAGATACCGAAGTCATTGGATGAAGAAAGAGTGTTTGCGATAAGGCGTAAGATCCTCATCGCGATATTGATTCAATCTTGTATGTGATAAGTGATAAAGTGAAGAACCGGCATCTACGGTATTAATTATTCAAGCATACAGTTGATCTCTACTAAACAATTCAATATTTGAAATCATCTTGCTCCTTTTGAATTGAAAATGGAATAGAAAAATGGAACTTATATAAAATTCTATGACCAAAATGGCTAAAAAAAAAACACAAAAAAACTATCAATCATTTGATAACAATTTATTGTTAGATTTCCACTTGTAATGAGAGTTCGATAGAAAAATTGATTTTGAATCTTCTGAAGGAATTTTTTTTTTTTATCGATTGAACAAGAAAACAAAAACATCTGATCGACGTCATTTTGTTATATTGAATTTTTCATCTAATTTATTTAGTTTTTCGGTCAAAGTTCAATTTTTATTCACGTTTTATCGATTTTTCTGTCTTTCAAACATTTTTTCAAACACCCTCATTTCTTCCGAATTAGAATGACTTGGGGTAAGGAGACGGTGTAAGTCTTCGGTGTCTCCGAGACCGCGCTCGTTGCGCATTTGTGGAAAATTCGTCCCAGTGGCGATTCTACGGGGTTGGAATTGCGGTCCAGATCAGCCAGTGGCCACCGGGTGTAGAAGAGGACGACCGGCGGTTCTGCGGTCGTCATGGCAACCCGCCGCCACCACCGCCACCACCGCCACAGCCCGATGTAATTATTTGAAAAACGCCCGCCGCAGTCCCACCCCCTCGTCCTCACCCTCGGTCACCTTCAACCCCCGTCGCTGCCGAGTGAGGAAACCGAGGAGTGGGAAAAGGTTCGAGAACCGGAACCGGGGACGGAGAGGTACAGCTTCCGGCAAGAGTAGGATTTAAAAGGTCGTCTTACCGGAGCGCAGAGAATCTCTTCTTTATTCCGGTTTTTTGATTCAACGATTTAAAAAAAAAAATATTTTTTTTTTTTCATTACAAAACTTTTAGATGATTAATTTCAGTCATTTATTATTCTTCTTCTTTTATAATCTACTTTCAGACTTTGACAAAATCAAGAAGTTTTTATGAAAATAAGAAAATTTACATTGATTGATACAAAGATTTGCTTCTTATTATGTTACCTTTTTTTTTTCTTTAATCAAAAATATGAAACGTTTTCGTTATTTCAAAGTTCAGAATTGAAATTCGTAATTTCTACTCACGAATAAATTGCTATATATACATATGTACTCAAGACTGAGAAAAGTGTGATAGAAATACGGTTAGAGATATTTTTTACGCGATTGAAAAAATTGTTTACAAAGTGATTATAAATTATGATGATAGATTATATTATTGTCAAAATAATCGATTGATCTAGATTTTAGAAACGATAATAATTATTATTATTCCTCATTTTCTTTCGTGTTAATAATTAGAGAAATGAAGATTTTTCGATTAATTTCAGAGCCCTAAGTTTTACATCAGCTTCAGTTGGTTTAAAATATGTAGAAGTAACAGAAAATCTACTCCAGTTGAACAATTTCTTCATTTTTGATTACACACAGTATTCGAGTATTATATTACTTTGATAAACGTTTAACGAGCAATATTCAACTTTTGATACAGATTGTACCGGTCATCGTGGCCGCGTACCTGGTCACTAAGAATTTGCCCATGTGCCTATACATACAACCTAGCAACGATATCGGAGACGCGCTTGCGCGGAAGCGACTCACAATCAGCGCGGGGAATCCCCTTTGTGTCTATCTTGACTCATAACGGTGAGAAAATCTGTAAGAATTCGAGTCCTCGTGCAATCTTCTTCTTGAATGGATGAAAAGTGTATAAAAATTCTCAAAATCTCGTTTTTGTCCGGTAAAAAAATATTTTTATGCATTAGACTCGAATTTCCGAAAATTGAACAACGATCTCGTGATCCGCGAGCCGAAAAAAATTCGCATCGAAATCAGAATGGTTTTATTTTATTTTTTTATCAGCAAATTGGACTCGCCATTACGAAGCTCGCAAATCTGTCCGCAGGTACGTTCGTTATCATCAACCCAACAAAATCTTCGGATAATAATTCCAATCAAAATGTGACTTTTGACCTCTGAACGTGAAAATCTAGTGACCACGGTAACTCCATGGTTTTTTTTCTCCGAAAACAGAGGCGAAAGAAAAATAACTTTACACTCTGAAAAAATATCCCCCCGCGAATATAAGTTTGCAGTCATTCGCGTGTTCCTCGAACAACAACAAGAACAACAACGAACAAGGGATAAAGGGAGAGACCGCGAGCTCGCAGGCTACAAAGGTACGAAGGTAGGTAGGTAGAATGAGGATAGCGGCGACTGGCGATGCTCACTTGTTGCTTGCACACGACTAATTGCCAAGTAATTGCCTTCTACTCCTCCGCCTTTAGAACTCCTTCCCCGGTGTTCTGCTCCGCTCCGCTCTTCTCTTAGACTTCGGAGAGAACGTAGCCAGCCAGGCTTGCCTCGGTTCTCGGGTCGTATATGCGTACAAACTTTGCCCGCCACTTCCTATTTGTCTTACGTAATATCAAGATCCACGTGTTAACAATAATTAAACGTGTCATGCGGTATGGAAGTTCCTACAACATAGGCTATTAATTGTAAGTCGAAAACAGTTGAATGGTCTCGCGATGCCGATGGTGATCTTCCTCGAGAGTCGCGACGAAGTTGATAAGAAGAGAAACGATTTTTTCCCTTTTACATCCGAACAGTTATAATTAGCACGGTTCACTCGAGGTGAAAATTATCAGGGGAAGAATGCAGTCGTTCCATTACTCGGAAGTATTTTAATTTTCCGGTATTTTAAGACAGACCGTATATATGTATATACACTCTTGGTACCGTTTTATATGAACTTCTCATGAAAGCATCCGCAGCTACAGACGACAAGTAGAAGCGTACGGGGTCGGGAAAAAGAACAAGTACAAATTCCTCGAGGAACCCCCCACGGACGGACTCGAAGAAACTCGGTTCTCTGTACCAAAGTCCGACTGACTCTTCGCTCACACGTCACGTTTTACATATCGTACAACAATCCGATACCCTAATTGAACTCGGTTCCAATACCGACCAGTTAGCAGAGTTTCGGTAGAAATTCGGGTTCAACATTTCAAAATGATGTCCAAATCGATTCAGAATTCTTTGAGAATATTTTATCGGCGTTAATCTTCCTCTAAATTCGGAGAAAAATTCTTCTTCTTCCCAGATTTTCAATTTTTTATGTCAAATACAATAAATTCAATATCAAAATTACCACGACGAATTATTTTTTTGCAATTTCTATCAATTTTAGATCAAGATTTAATCAATTATTTTAATTTTTGTTCTCAATTTTTTATTTTGTATACATTTTCGAAACCAAAATTTCATCACAGATGGTTTTTTTCTTAAATTTTCTTCATCATCTCTTACATTAATTTGATATTCACCGAACAAAAGTGTGCTAATCAATAATCCGAATTTTTATTCCTTTATACTGTTGATCATTGATTCGAATTAGCCAGTAGACAGAAGAAGAAAAAAATATGTGGTAGTGTGGAAAAGTTGATTGAGAAACGAATCATATAAGGTAGGTAATTGTATATATGCTACGTTTTGTCAACATTTGAGGTGTCATCTATACCTACTTCTACATATATGTACATTTAATAAAGGTGTCGTCGAAGGATCGCGTGACTTATCGCAACCCGCAATCTTACGAACACACTATTTACACTAACTAACCACCGAGTGAAATTGACAAGGCCTGCCTAACAGCCTGCAAAAATCATCGCATTATTTTTTCTCAATCGTTCGTTTTTTTTTTCTTGTTCAAATAATATATCTATTACTTTCATAATAATTTGGACAAACTGCGTGTAAAATCAGTACGTTGAATTATACGAGCATTAAACGATAAAATTTAACTTTTGGAACCTGTTTACTGTGCCTAAAACACCTCATTTTCAAGCAGTGCGGAAAGTAAAGCCTTAGTGCGGAAAGTGTAGCTTTCCGCACGGTAGCTTTATTTTCCGCACGCTAAACAGGCTTCAAAAATTAAAAACTTCAAATTGAACGAATTATAAAAAAATAGCGCGTTTGGCACTTTCCGCACGAGTGACGTAACATACTATCTTCTTCTTCTCCTTTTATTACTCTATTGAATTATTATCATTATTTTTAGTTATCCTCGGTGTCTCAACTCTGTGAAATGTACCTGGCTTTCAGCCAGAATCTTTAAATCGTAGAATGAAAATGAGTCACCCTAAACAAGTCGTAGAACAGGACATCTGTCCTCCCCTTATATCAGTCGATGATGGAGACTCGCAGGCGTGTTATAATGTCGTGTCGTCTGTCAAAAAGGCTAGCGAGACGAGAGTCTAAAACAATCGATTGAAACTCGATAAGAAGATAAACGATGATCTGTTGAATAAAAAAAAAATAAATAAATGGTAAAGAAAAATAAAAGAGTAACATTTTACTATTTGAAGTTACGATAGTTTTTTTTTCTTTTTTTTTCTTTAAGAGATCACTCTCGATTATTATCCGCAGACGTTTTCTGTCTTACCGTCGTCCACACAATTTCTGAATCAGTTCGTTCAACAGTTACGTTTCTTCGTCGGTTTGTTTGGTTTCTGGCGACGCCAAGCGGCGAGCGAGTAAAACGATACTGAGAAATATTGGCTACCCTTCGAACCCCTACAGTCGGTATAATCGAAAATATTCTATACGATAGGTAAAAAAATTACAACCTGCAGAGATTTTCTAGTTACACGTTTTATTCTAAAGAAAAACTATTGAAACCATCCGAAAAATGAAAATTCAAGTGATACAAAAAAAAAAAAAAAAATGTCTATAAACTCAATCAACGTGTGTCTTCTCGAAATTTGGTACCGACTAGATTCTGGATTCGATCAATCCAGTTGTTTTGGATTCATTGACGAAACAAGACTCCCCGAAATCGAATCAAAGTCGATATAAAATTCAATTATTCATTTCGTTATACAAAGTAAATTCATAAATTTAAATTCGAATTCAATCTTTCAAAATTTGATTAAAGCTTATCGTCACTATCATAGAAATTATAACGAAAGATCTGGAAGAATTATTACCTAATTATAAAAAAATCGAGCTCCTTTAATTATCAAGAAGAGTTCCATTCAATTAAAACAAATTAAAAAAAAATCTACGATCTATTTTTCTGAGTAAAAAAGAAGAAAAAAAAAAAAAACGGAACAAGAAAAACACACTTCCTTCTCGATTCTTTGTATCAAACTCGTATCAAACAAATCGTTACTCACACGAGACGTACGATACTATGTAGATATAACAGTTCGAATTCAATCGTCAAGCGGAAACTGATGGTAATTGTGGCCACAGCGGTCGTCAATTAATTACCCCCCCCAAAAAAACCATACATACACACAGAGAATAAAAACAAGAAAAAAAAAAACAATCTAACCGTCCAATTAGTGACGGTCGGTGACTCCACCGACACCATCGCGCCCGGATTCGATCTACTTTACTTTGTTGATGAGCCCTCTTTGCGCGATACCGAACACCGCGTTAGGGTCGGTTACGCGATCGTTTAAACCCTTTTAAATGATAATGAAAAACAAAGGAAAAGAAACAAATAAAACAAAGTAACGGTGGCGGAGATTCATTTAGATCGAGACAGAAAAAAACTAACGGTATAGTTAAAATTGTTCGGTTAGAAGAAAAAAAAAAAAAAAGAGTTCCTACTACGGAATCAGAAGAAGGTTAGTCAAACAGACCGGGCACACCCAGCCTTCTTCTTCTTCTTACCGGTCTGGCAATGTTTTCTAATGAAATTTCAGAAGTTCCTTTGGAATAATAATAAACTCTATAGTTGTATATGGATAGTATACTATAGAGAGACAGAAACGATAATAAAAGGCAGAAATAATATTTATCATCTACTGTTTTAGTGTCTATTTATCCATCTTTACACACTATGCAACGTGTGCCCGTTTCTCTTTTAATGGTCACTCGGCTCATTAGACTTTTACGCACACTGATGAACGTTGAGTGAATTCTACACTCGTATACAGCGAAATCCTTGGAATTGTCGTTAAAAGAAGAAATAAAAGCCAAGAAAATCATCATCTTCGAATTTGAAAAGAAACATTCTTTACAATTAAACTCGAATTCAATCATTAATTTATTAATTATAGAAATTAGAATAGAAAATTGAAAATAGATAGTTTCTTGAAATGAATTAAACTTGAGCGAAAAAAATTTGGAATTAATCTTATGAGTTCTATTTTATAATTAAAAAATTCTCAATACTTGAAATACAAAAAAGACGTTCATCAATTTCTAATTCGAGGATAAAAATGATGATAATAATTTTTGTCTTCATGTCAAAATTCTGAAAAAATAACAAAAATTGAAGAAAAATAAAAAGTAATATTCGCGTTAGTGACACTCGCACGTTAAACTGCTCCATATGCGATATGGTCTCGAGGTTTAGAGCCATACTTCAACCACACTTTGGATCAGCTCGCATGTTAATAAAATAGGTGTACAAATAAAGTGTGAGAGTAGCGTCGAACGTAGGCCGAACACCTCGAGACACCTGATCGTTGGCTGTGACCGGCTAGACGTCAAAAATCGTAAAAACTTTTGTTGTAAAACTTTTTATAATTTCTCAGTAAAGAGTGCAGACGCCCATGCGAGCCTCAACTCCACCAGAGAGCTCCATAAAACCAGGGACTATCAACAGTTTCATGTTGAATGATAAAAATTCTCAAAGAGAAGTGGATAGATAGATAGGTTACTTTTATCGTGTATACATTCCTTCAAGGATATCAATTAATCTCTTTTCCTCTTATCCCCCCCCCCCTCCCCTCGAAACGCTTTAAACGATTCTCTTACCCTTTTTTACGTTATCATTATTTTTTGGCTCGAGTGTTTAGATAGGGGTAAAAGGTCGAGGAACGATGCCAACTTTTTTTTTTCATTCTTTACACCTGGGAAGACTGAAAATTTTACTCTTACTACTACTCATTAATTGGATAATGATAATTGATGAAATTTGGATAAAAGAAATAGTGATAAGAATAATAATTCATTGATTCGAATTTCACTGTTAAAATTTTGAAATTTACAATTTTTTTTTCCACATTGAGCCACAATCAGCTTAAATTGATGAATGAATAATTTCAAATCTTTTCCAGTTATGAAATTTAATTGGAATCTTGAATATAAATTGAGGTAGGGTACCATATAAATTTTTTTTTAGTCTAACTAATTTTCAAAGAAAAAAAAATTGATTTTTGAGATTTTTTTTAGTTTTTCAATTGTAGATTTAATTTTCAATGGAACACTTTATCCCTGTATTTAGGAAATTGGTCAATTATTTTAATTCATGTATTGATTTCGCATTTTTCCCATTTTTTTTTCTTCTAATCTATTTTCTATAATTCCATACAATAATTAATAATAATAATGATAAGAAAAAGAAGATGAAGGCTCTGAATTTTCGGTAAGGAACCAATGCAAAAATCCTATATCTCAACATATATAACAGAATTTTTTTCCCGACGCACATCAGGGATATTCAAATTTATTCCACAACTGGGTGAAAATAAAATAAAAAAAATAGAAAAAAATAAAAAATTCTACGATCAGCTCTGACGGAACTAAAAAAAAGTTGGTTATGCGCAATTGGGAAGGAGGTAAGGGTGGGATATTAAACCGAGAGGGTACGTATAGTTGTGCGATAGTAGAAAAAAAATAGAGGTTGAGGTAAAACCGGGGTTAGCTGATGTACACCACCACCACCACTAACACACCGATCCGTAAAGGGTGGATGATAAAGAGAAGGAAAGAACCGAAACGAGAAAGAGAGAAAAAGAGAGATAGAAATCAGAAGGAAAGGGGCGAAAAGAGAAGGGAGGATAATTCCACGGCTAAATATCGGTAAAAATCAATACTATCTCTCCCCCATCCCCCCCGACCCTCCCCTCGACGTACACACGTATATGTATATATATATAATACGGATGTATACATATACTATACATATAATATCGAATGTGGTTGTGGGTGCAGTGCACACTAATCTTTACATATTCATATTTATATATATTCATGTATATCCTTATAGAATATAATATATAAAATACTGGTTAATAATTCATGTATAGTTGTTACTGCAGGCTCGAGGGGTTGAAAAGTTGATACAGTTTGAGGTGAATTTTAGAGGATTTTTTATATTCATTTTTTCGCAGATATTTGATGACTAGGCGAGGGATCTAAAAAATCTAATAAACCATTTTTTTTTTTCTAATTGATGTAGATTGTGATTAAAAATTAGACGATTTATTTGATGATTGAATAATTAGATGAGCATAATTTATACACAGTCGGATTAATGGGACGAAATTTGAGGGAAAGTAATGGCAATTAGAATCAAAGATCTATTAATCAATCAAAATCGTATTAAAGTCATTCGATCGATTGAAGCTAATTGCGGTACCTTATTTTTCAATAATTGATTTATCAATTTGGAAGAAAGTATTAAGTGAGATCAAAAATTGAACGTCAACTATTTTAATCAGATTTTTATTATACAGAGAAAGTATGTAATTATAGTTCAAAGGTCCTAAGACAAGAGTAGGTTATTATAATTAGTTTCTTAATTGTACTAGTATAGCAGGATCCTAGAGATTTAACGAATTTTATTGTAATACCTACACTTGGATTAGTAATTTTTTTTGTTCAGATTACCCTATCATTAGTCGAATTATTACAATGATAATTATTATTATTTAAATTCAAATTTAAAAAATTAATCGAGTTTATCTATATTCTCTGAATTTTCATTTTTTCCAGTAATTTTGAAATCGTCATTAAAAAAAATGAACCCGAATAACGTTAACGTTGATAATCACAGGGGTAAAAAAAAAGGAAACAAAAAAAGAACAATCTCATACCAAAAGATTTTGGTATTCGCGGTTCCGCATGCGAGGATGTCGAGTGTAAACGGAGGTGGCGGACGGACAGACACACGGCTATCCTCGAACGAGAGTAGCCGAGGAGAGAAGGGAAGAAAATAGAGAGGAAGAGAAAGAGAGACGCGGAGCAGGAGTCCGCAGGGGTTCCCAATTAATACTTCTAATTAAAATGGACACAAAACCGCACCGCAGTTTTTTTCAGAACGAATTCCTGTAGAATTAAATATAATTCTACAGTATTTTTTTCTGGGGGGTATTATTATTATCATTATTCATTATGTTATATATAGGTATAAGATTCAATGTTCTGAATAAATAAAAACGATACATGACGTATACTTTCATTTACGAAATTGAAATTAGACTCGAAACAAACGGAAAACCAAAAAAATGGGCAATAAATTAATCGATTTTCAATAAAAGTAAAAAATAACCCAAGAAGAAAAACGAAAGAAACAAATTAATAAAAAAAAAAATCCAAAATGAAAATGAAAATATTCTAAACATATGAGAACCATTGTCCTCCCTACGTAACACGGGGTTGACTGGGAGGGTTTGGGGGGTGAAGAAGAGAGGGGGGTGGGGGGCACGTACAGTCGTATGGAAAAATATTTCGACCTCCCCATAGGGATCAGGGTATAGGGGAGGGGTGGGTACAAACGATACTAAAAGTAATGCAGAAAGATTATTATTATTATTGCATTTTTTTTTCTTGAAAAGCAAATGAGAAGAGAGGGGAGGGGGGGGGGGTTGACCGACCCGGGGCAAGGGCTCGTTAGGTAGTTAATAATTCAATTTCAACCTTTCTTATGGGAGTGAGAGGATTATTAATTAAATAATTACATGGAAACCCCCTCCTGCAGTAATTAGGTCGAAAAGAGTTGAGCAATGTTTAAAGAAATAATTAAAAAATCAGGCAGTCAAGTATAAGTATTTAGGCGATATTAATTGAGAAATAAAGCTTCAAATTTTGATTCGAAGGATTGGTTTATCTGAAAAATACTATTGTCCACTCTTTTAACATAAATATTCATTTCATTTATATGACATTCATAAATCCTCGTCTTATAATTATTGAAATAATCAAGGTGTCTAGTGTCGATGGAATATCGAATTCTCTGACATTTCTCGGTTTTCCAATTGCAAATTCATATTTTTGCAGACGTTTTTAAACCTAATTTACTCAAGCAACATAATTTTTGAGTGCAAATTCTTCATAACTTGAACAACAAAAGTTTTCGTTGGAAAATAAAATTGTTCATTTTCATATTCATTAATTATTGCGTTTCCGATAAACCATGATTTGAGGATTGTTCAATTTTGAAAAAGTCGCCATTTTAAATTCGAAGTAGGCTACTTTAAGCTGAAATTTTTCGTCGAAGACGTCTTCCTATGACGCTTCAGGAATCAAACTGGGAAACAATTTGATCAATTTCCAAACGTACCAATAAACATTTCAATTTAAAGAAATTAAGGCAACTTTGGGATTAGAGCAAGATTTCAGATATTTTAGAAAATTGTACAACCTGTAGGTGAAATATTGAAAAATTCCAGAATACGAGCCCGAATCCCCGCTTTTCCAGATCTCCCTGACATTTAAAAACCTACTGCAGACACTAATCTAATCGAGTGTCAGAAACAGCTACATCGAAGGGATCGGAAACTAGGATCCAGGATCGTTAGAGGATTATAAACCCCGTCTCTAATCAGTCCCTCGAAGAAAATTCATTTTTAATGAGTAATTGAATTATAAATTGAAAACATGAGCGTTTCTCGCTTAATTGTAAGAACTATCATCTCATGCAGTGAAACCCTTCACCACCGATTTCATATAATTTTTACCGATTTAGAACCTCAGCTGACTCGTAATCCTTCTGACGTCCGAAACCGAGCCGTTTATCTTACCGAGAATTAATAATTCCCAGAATCGAATCTATAGTATTTGCTTTCGATTCTGACACAGGGAAAAAACGAACCCAACGTTGATCACGGTCCGCGGTATAGTAATTGAGACGAATCTCTGCCGGTCCGGTTTGACCGCACGCGATACTTTCGGAGTTATCAACAAGAATGCGGACCGTGAGGGTTCTGACAATAAATAACATTCATTCTATCCCCAACGCGGTGTGAGTAAGCGAGTTATTCAGTTGCGTATTTTCTACCTGCCCGGGATCCTCCGACGTACCCACCGGACTCGGTAGCACCGCGTGCAATCACGGAATGTACGCGATTTATCGATATCTTAGAGCATATCGAATATCACTTTCGTCATTGATACACAAGAACACGCTCAACGCACCGGCTCCAGAGTGCTCATAAATTAACGGGTCACCATTAGATTTTATTCTAATGAGTTACGATCGTTTAAAGCGTATCTAACGCCGTTTGGAATACTGAATACTAAATACTGTATTCAGCAGAACTCCCGAATTGACCAATCGATCAATTTCACCTCCCACAGATAACGAAAAGCCATAGAATATTACATTCAAACATTTCCAGTCGTGTTCAGAGTTCAGAGGTGTGTGAATTGTGTACTTAAGCCTAACATGCACTGGCTAAAAAGGTTTTTCGATCATTCGGTAAGAGAACATCTTCCTAGTGTTCGCAGAACTTGATTACAGAACAAGAATAAGGAGAGAGAAAATCTTCTCTCTTTTTCCCAGACGATGAAATTCTGACAATATCAAAAAGAGGTGTATAAAAAAATTTGAATAATGCTAGTATCGACTGTGTAAAAAAATGTCAGCCTCCTGCGATGAAAGTGTAAACGCAAGGAATTTTCGGCTGCGGTGAGCAAAATCATCTTCGCAGGAGGCAGACATTTTTTTACACAGTTCGTAATACCATTATTCAAAAACTGCTAGAAGCATTTTTTTGTGCGACCTCTAATAGCGATTTTCAAAGTATCCTCTTAAGTTTCTCCTCGCACAGAATGAAAGACCAAAAATCAGGTTCCGTTCCCAAATTGAACGAACCGAGAGACCTCAGATGTTGATAACGCAAAATACACTCACCCTTGATCCATCCTGTCGACGGGTCCCCCAGGTCCCATCATGCCGGGATGTCCAGGTCCCATAGGACCTCCCATAGGGTGTCCGCCGGGTCCGAAAGGGCTACCGGGCGGCATGCCGTACTGCGGTCCGCCAAAGGGTTGTCCTGGGCTCGCGAAGTGGGGATTTCCTGCACCAGGGGGCACAAACGGGGGTCCGGAGGATCCGGGTCTTCCGACGAACTGGGGAGGACCTCCGGAGGGAGACCCGAAGGGGCTTGGACCAGGGCCATTGTACGGGGGCCCCGAATTGTTCGGCGGAGGGGGAAACCCTGAAGAATTTGGGGGCGGCACTGGACCCGGGGTCGAAGAGCCGCTAGGCGCGGGCGAAGCGGTATATTGAGGAGTACCGGAGCCCGGGGGCGGCCCCTGATAAGGTGGAGCTCCCGCCGGACTTCCCGCCCCACCGGGGAACGGGCTAGGACCCTGAAAACCCCCCGTGTTGCTTGGCGGACCTCCCGAGTTGTTGTAAGGACCTGAACCAGGACCTGGACCCTGGCCTACAGAGTTTGGCGTGAATGGCGAAGCCTCCGATCCGGGCGGCGGGCCCTTCCAGGAGGCAGGGGTCCCTGGGTCCTCCAGCGTGGTAGTGGCAGCCAGTGGCGTATTTAGGCGGCTACAGCCTTTAACAGAGAGCAACGGGAGATCAATCGTGAGAATTAATAGGAAGGCAATGATATTTCAAGTCTCAAAGCCATACGCAGCTTCTATCGATGCAAAGGATCAATTTTGTCGTTTAGTTTCGATTCACTTTATCATTATTCTCTAACAATTGTCTACTTTTCTGAATAAAATTGTATTTTAAACCCTTACGTCGAACTTTATAGTGCAAATGAAGAATTAAGAGGGTATTTTTGATTAGTTTTTTTTTAAATTTATATTCGTTTTAATTATATTCTCGCACTGTTTTCCAACAGATTGAATAAATTAATTGATAAATGAACAAATAAAGATGAAATCTGGTTTCTTAAAGAGACAAAAGACCCAGTCTGTTTTCTTTCTGAATGTCTTGCCTCGGTTTGAATCTATCTCATCAATATTGATGATTAATTGATTGACTATTTGATATGCCTACGAGGCACTGAATGGTCAACTGACTCCATGAAGCTTCGACGCCGAACGCTATCTTGATCCAGTAACGCGCTACGCAGAGTCAAAAGTTACTCCGAAGCTCTCCGAGCCGGAGGATATTGTAAAACCGAGCCATACGAGAGGCGAGGGAGCGAAGAAAGTGAATATTTCGTTAAATTTTCTCCATTATCGATGAAATATGATCGATTCTGGCTACCGAGGAACAGATTTTTAGTGTATTCCTCATCGTCGACATAAAAACGATGAAAACATGAGACAAAATGAACGAGTAGAGGCCCAAGATTAACAGAAATTGTGTCGATCGTCGTCGAAAGTATCTAGCGGAGCATAAAAAGCGCTTCTAACATTCAGGTGAGGAATAAATCCCACTAAATATCGTCTAAAACGCGTCGATTTAGGTTATGGCAGGTTAGATGAACCCAGCTACTCTCCATAGACCATGTTTTTATCCAGAAGATGTGGGAATGTGTCACATTGAGTGAAGTAAACGAATCAAAACAGTAATCGAGGCTGTTAAGATCGTAGAAAAAAAAAATAACGATTGATTAAAAAATAAAATGAGAAAATCACCATTGTTTGTTCCATTCGCCTTCATTATTTGTTCATCAATGAACTCATCCCGCAGTTACGGATTATCAAAGAGTTAAAAACTCGATATTCACGACTTATTAAACCACTAAACGTTGTTTATAACGATAACTTGGGTTGTTTACTACAGAATAATGTCAGCGTTCGCGTATGGGTAGAGGTTATGTACCGCCGGCGACCTAACCTCGAACGTACGCTGTACGTGTGGCACATAAGAGAAAGAGAACCGTAGCTCGAACACTGGTCAAATTCAGCTCTCGTATATCCCGAAATCCAGTTTATCCCTTGCGGACGTTTTCGTATTTTGGTCAAACGGAATATCGGACGATAGCCGCAAATACGGCGAGTAAAAACAAGCGAATCTAGTTGCCGGCATTTTTTTTTAAGTTATCCCTCGTTTATTTCTACTTCGCTTGTTTTTTTTTCTTCCACACGATTATCTATTTCCGTTTGTTTTGATTCAGTCTTTTCGAAACTTTGTTTAATACATAATCACTAGAAAAAAATATATATTCTTTCACACTCCACTTTTTCGATTCACAGTGTTTTGTTTGTTTTTTTTTTTTGTAAATTTTTGACTGTAGTAAAAATTATTATCGTGACAACTTTTTCATTGCATATTTTTTTTTCTTCTTTTCTTTTGTGGCGGCTTTTTTTTACATTACTTTTAAACAATCGTCACGTTGTGACGCTGAAATTTAGCGACATTCCAAACACACAAGACTCCCTTAAGAGAGGGAGGGAGGGAGATGCCCGCGAGTAGAGGAGGCTAGAGCAAGCAAGTAAACACCACGCTGATCAAAATAACTTCCAATTAAATATCGAGGGTGAATTAAATCCGATCTCAAAGTCGCTCGGCATCCTCGGATAATTCGATTGGGAATTAATAATTTACCGTTAAAATCAACAAACGAAGAATCCCAACGTTATCAACGACGAAAAAACAGTTCATCTATTGACTAGCGGACAAGAAACAAATCAAAACAAGGAAGCCCAAGGAATCGCGGCGAAAAGTTTGACAAAACCGAGGCGATTCGCAGTTTTTTTTTTTTTTTTCCAATAAAAACTGTACTAAATTATATCCTAGAAAAATAATAGTAATAATAAATAAATCTGTTTATTTTTATTTTATTTTATTTTTTCACAAGGAATACTTAAAGCGGTGGTTTACCCACCTCGAATAGTCGCATTATTCCGAATTCGACATTGTATATTCACTTTTTTTTTTTTTTTTAATTTGTGTTTGATAAATTTTAACAATTCACTGACGCTCGATAATTGATCTGTTATTTTGTTATTTATTTATTTTCACTCATTCAGAGAAGAACAAACTTGAGGTGCATGTATCACGATAATTTATCGTATCGCGGTATAATAAAGTAGAAACATCGGAACAATTATAAATGACGACGCGCACATATACATATAACCGCACGCACGCACACGCAGAAAACTCGACCGAAAACTTGGTACTATCGTTCGCGCTCGGGCCACGTGCGCCGGTCCTCCCTGCGCCCAACTGTCAACTGGTAGATTTCTTTTTAGGTCTTCGGCAAAAATTATCCTGCGAGAAGCCACCGAGTGCTGCCATTTTTAGCAGAGGCAGTGGCGACTCTCGACGCTCCGCGGCGACGTCCGAAGGCACCACATGGCGCCCCGCTATCGTATTGCTTAATACACCAACCTTTTTATCCCCCGCTCTTTACCTTTACTTCTTCTTCTCGTTTTTTATTCGACAATTTTTTTTTTTTTTAGCTCGCGCTACGCGGTTGTATATACCCGACAAAACACACTTAACGACGTGGATGAAGGAAGGAAACGATATCTGATTTTTGGTTGGCGTTATTTATTCATTTATTATTCAGGATCGTAAAGAGCGAACAAAATACACCCGATTTTCGCGTCGGCCGAGAGGTGACCCTGCGTTGCAACGCAACGTGCGCGGCGTCACTAGTTTCGCGTCACTAGCGCCGCGTCATATACGTTTTTCTTCTTTTTTCTTCTCTCTCGCTCTCTCTCTCTCTCTCGCTGTATCTCGTTCTCTCTTTTCTTTTTCCCGCTTGAAAGTCTCCCATCGCGGGGACTCAACGCCAGTTGACAGTGTCACCCTAAAAATCAATAAACTTCTCTCTACTCTCCGAGTCCTTCCCACTCTACCCCCAACCGCGTGTATGGGGCTGAGGACCGACGGCGGCTGCCTGGGACATCATTTTATTAGGCAGCGATGCAGCGGAGACGCGTTTCGATCACGTCCAACTACCGCCCCTTGATTTTTCTAAATTTCCTCCTAACTTAAAAACCTCTAACTAGCTTCGTTACTCCGCGTGACGTTAATTTTCATTTATTTCTTTCAGAATCACGTAATGCTGCGAAGTATAAACCGAGTCTCGATGATCACGTGGCGGTGATACACGACGTACTCTGCACACAGTCTCGTGTGTTTCTCTGTCATCAGCCACCTGGCGTTGTTCAGCGCTCATGTCAATGATTCGCTTACACATTTCTAACTCGTGTGTACGGTAGCTTGAGAATAAAACTCGATGACTCACAATAAAGAACTGTACGGTCTTTGAATTCTATGAACCCTCTGCGACTTCCCGATTGTTTTTTTCTTAAAAAATTTCAGTATACATGAAACTTAAGATGATCTACGAAAACGTAGGACTACCCGGCGAGGCGAGACAATGTCGAACGAGGGGCCAGAGGCATTGTACATGCGTATGAATTGTACGTACGTCATGAGGGAAAATAATGAAGCTTTTTTTATCGAGTATATTTTTTATTTCAGTGCAGATATAATTGATAATTATCGAGCATGCAATAAAATAAATAATCCGAAGTATGCATATAGAGAATGCGGAAAATTACAACTCGAGTTTAATCCGAGGAGTGAATAACATTCGGATATTAAACGAGACGCGCACGGTGCGCAAAATCTACTTGTGGACTCGAAGAGAGGTTAGGTACGCGTAGCTTGCGGGCCGAAGGTCGTATTCGGTTTGCGAATTCCAGCTATTTTAATTATTTGACCTTGCGTCAACGCAGTTGCCACGCACCGACTGTGCGATCGCTATCTGTTCGCTCCTCGCCGACGTTCGTGTGATAACCCAGTCCGCGGGGTCAGGCCGTCGGACAGCCGGCTCTCGAGCGTGGAAATAGCATCTTGGCACCCGTCAGGACTCGAATCGAGTTCATCCTCCGACAGCGTGATTGAGAATCGCTCGATTATACGCCGTTGCGTAACCGTATTTCGATCCTGCACCGGCAGACATTATCAGCCGTGGGTTATCGCGAGTCGTGCAGAACAACCGAGACGTCACAGCGTTTTACTTTCCGCGCTTCGACGCGATAAGGAAAATGGGTCTGACTCGACTCGATACAAAATTGCTGCAGGAGGCTAAAAACGGCTAAAATTACGCCTCTCGTCGTAGTCTGTTAAAAGTTATCTGCAGTCTGGCTCTATCTTGCTTTATGATATAATGCCCCGGCACCGGTATGAAATACGGGCGAATCAAAGTTTCTTCGAAATCGCAACTTCGGCGCGAATCGAGTTTGGCTCGACTGCCGGGACGAGCCACGTGGTCAAACTTTACTTTTGGCAGTAACCACGCTCGAGCCAGAGAACTCAGAACGGGCGGCTAGCTGGCTGTTTGGCGCTCGAAGATATTAGGATAAGCTTCATTCATACAAACTTCGAAACAAAACTCGACCTTCGGGAACTGGACGCTGTCATGGTAGCGACGTGTACGAACGACACGTGAAACTTGTTCAAAAAATGCCTGACGACGTTTATTCACTGATCTCTATTAAAGATCAGTGCGTTTATTCAATTACGTCCGTCAGAAACAGCTAATCCAACACGAGTGTAATTTATTTTTGTCTTTTTGTTCGATTACCAGTTCAAAAGAAAAATGTAGACCGAAATAATGGGTAAATTAATGTATCTTTATTTCAAGAGAATATAAATTAGCAATCGCAGTTCTGTTTCAATCCATCGCTACCTAATACGCAGGGAGGAACCTTGAGTTACACCCGCGTAAAGAGGCAGCGCGGTGTGTCGGCGTGCGCAAGGGGGTTCGATAGTAGAGGGAGAAATAACCGTATAAATAGAAAGAGAGGGACGAAGGTAAAGATAAAGATAAAGATAAAGGTGGAAAGCGAGGAAGACCAGAAGGAGAAGTAGCAAGGAGGTGAGCAAAGCGAGTAAGCACCAACGGTGCCGAGGCGCAGGGCTAAGGGTGGGAAAGGGGGGAGCGGAGGGTGGCTCCGCTAGGTCGATACGGCAAACTATTGTCTGGGTGAAACTCCTCCGTAGCAGCTCTGGGTTAGGTCTCGCCTTCAGACTACGATGCCGTAAACGCCAAGGTTTCTTTACCGACGGAGTCCGAATCTCTGGATATATCGATGTCCTCGTATCTTCTCTTCTTCTTCTTCTCGTCTTTGCATCCTCACCTCTGCCACTGGTCTATGAGATACCGGGTTATAACGCCGCGCGTGACCGTGCAGGCAGAAAATATGTATGATACGGAGGAGCATCCGACGAGGCGCAACATTGTCGCGGGGGTGTTTGCCGGTTGCCATGGGGGTGGTGAGGTAAACACAACGTCTCCCACCGCCCGTCGACCACCTCAGCAACGAGGCACAAACCGCTCCCTGTCGCCCTATAGTCCTACACTCATCGTCTCTCACGGCAACGTTGCCAAGCGTTGCAGCCACGCGACTTACGAAACTTTGTTCCAATTTGTTCGCGTAATGTAGGGTAGCTAGCTAGCTAGGTAGCTACGTAGGTAGGTGGATTCGGCGAGAGGGACTCTGCCCTATAGGGCCGAGGCGAGGGGCAATGAAGATGAATATTTATGCTTGACAAATATTATTAAAAGCGTACGTGTGTACAAAGAGAGAACGAAGTAAGTGTGTCAAGGACGGCGATAATTGCTCTACAATATTCGTATTATCAACGATTCTCTTCGATTTTTCTCTTTCTCTTACGAATTTAAAATCGAAAAATGATCTTTGTTGTACTGAGTAAAGAAAAAAATGAAAGAATTCATTTTTTACAAACCCTATAGGCTATTTGCCGGGAGAGAAATACTGGTTAAACAGGTTACCGGTTTATGGCTGCCGTAAAATGATTTTAAATTTTCCCGGGATGTAGGTAGGCAGTAGGAAGGTAGAATAACGCGCGCGGGTAAGAGGCTGAGACGAGAGACGAGAGCGAAGTAGCCGCGGAGATAATCGCTGACCGTTGAATGTAGGATTTTATTCATAGCCTTTGATTACGGGTCCATCGCAACGGCAATATCAAAGGCAATTATAAGGTAATTGTAACTTCTGTAATGACGTTTGCCTCGCTATATTACAAAATGAGGAAATAATAACGTTCGTTGCCACATGCATGTTGCTTACTCTACACTCTGCTACTCTGCAATCTGCATCCGAATTCCGAGCGAGAGCGCGGATGCGCGCGATACGTCCCGGTACGGCAGATCTCGGAACGATCCAAACGCGTTTGGTACCACCAGCGCATTCTGGCGGCGTGTCGATGGACTGAGACCGAATGGCGCGTATTTTAATATGAAGCAAAAAAAAAAAAGAAAAGGAAATGAAAATAGAATGAACAATGCGATTTAAGAAACTTTTAATATTATGGTAGATATTTTATTTTCAACTTAGGAACTTAAATGCCCATATGATAAAAAATATAATTATTTAGATATATGTGTCGACTATTGAACGAATTAATGTTTGAAGTAGAAAGAAACAAAAAAAAAAAAAGAAAAGGGGGTACTCTTATTAAAGATGAAATCGCAGCTATTTGTGTATAAAAAAAAATTATATATATATATACTAGAAAACAAAAACAGGAAAAAAGTAAATAGAAAACTCGCAAAGTAGAAACGAAATATAAATTTTCTTTTCTTCTCATATTATTATTATTATTATTATTATTATTATTATCATTGTTATTATTTTTATCCCTATTATTATTATTATTATACTTATACAGTAGATTTGTTTTTATCAAGTTTAAAATTTCATATCTAAAAAGAAAAAAGATAACAGAAGTTGATAAAAAAAAAAAACAACATAAATCAGCTCACATCTATTTTCAAACATTTTTTCCTTTATGGCACATTTTTCCTTCACAGATATCCGATCATTTCTTCCTTTGTTAGCAACAAAGACATGATACAGTTGGAAAAGAATGATAATTAAGAATGATTATCATCAACATGACAATAAAGTTAGGGGTACTAGAGATACGAGTACATTTCTTTCGATAAGATTTTGCAATGATTGATTCAAACCGTCTTCAGTTTATTTTTATTATTAATATTTTTTTGTCATCATCGGTCTTTAAAAACGTATAAACACAAGCAATTCCTACTATTGTACCCAATTTAGTGACTTGAATTGCAAAATCAAAGAAAACAATTATAAATCTTTATAATCATTCTTTAATCTTAAACGATCGGAATCTGATACTCGTAATCAACGCCTTACGTCCGACCAAAGATAGATACTTATAATAATCATACTCGTTATTTATCCTAGCTATAATACGTAGTATACGATGAACATTTGTATTTATAATAATAATAATAATAATAATAATAATATATTGTTCAACATGTATAATATATCGTATATACCTATATAACATATACCTATTACATATGCTTATACTAGTCCTTATTAATATAATAATAACAATAATAATAATAATAATAATAATCAATGATAATGCTGAGGTTAAACTATATAACTTAAACATTAATTTTTCTTCGTATATACAATATATACATTTGCTGCCTTATATATATAATATATTTATATTTGTTTGTATATATGTGTGTGTGTATATTTATATGATATATACTTTCTAAGGTTATATATGTATATACTAGAACTTATTGTCTATTTATATAACATACTTCTTCTTATAATTCTTGTCAGAGTTATAACCACTATTACATCGCTTCCGTGTACATAGAATATTCAGCGAACTAATTATCCATCTAACTATCTACTGCTGTACTACTATCTAGTCGTTATTGTATACAGTATAGTATTACTGAATGTTATTCTAACTTAAAAATATAATTAGAATATTATAATTACAGAACGATAACGTGCACACCTTCACTAGTTTATACGCGACGTTAACGGGGCTATGGCCAACCTCGGTAGTATCATCATATCACATTACGCGTTTGAAAAAAAAAATCTATGAAAAAAAAAATATATATATGTATATATCATCATCAATATTAATTATTGTTAAAATTATATCATCAGTGATTAATTCGCAGTTTCAGTTGCCGTCATTTTTTCTTTTTTTTTTTCTTTCTAATTATCTTCCGATATCGATAAAAGAAGAAGGCCAAAGGACGCAGCATCCGAAGCGAAAGAATGAAAATGAAAAAAGATTTCCGTAAACAATATTTATTCGTAATACTTAATTTAACCATTTTATTATCACAGGGTTTAAATTTAAAACAGCATATATATATTTTTTCTTCCCCCCGCCTCTTAATTTCTCGACTTTTTGAAAAACTGCGACTTGTTCAATTATATACGTGAGATAATCAAACTTTTGGGTATAAATTTAATCGTTTTCAATAAATTTTTTCCTCTCCTTAATAATTTGCCAATTATTTTTTCTACTCATTTTTATATGCCAATATGGTTCTCAACAGGACAACGATGTATTTCTATCTGTTTAAAATCATCAATTTTTCAATAATAATAATAATAATAATAATAGTAATAATAATCATCCAGGTAACACATTGACTTATAAATTAATATTTTTTTAACTCTTTTTTTATCTGCTGTTTCACTGATTTGATTTACGAAAAAAAAGGAAATAATGATGATAAAAAAATTCTTTCGAAAAAAGTACGTTTTCACTCTTCAAATTTTCATTGAGATCCCGTCGTTTATTTTGACGTCGGTACAGTCGGCTGTCCGGCCATCGCCAGTCTTGCGGGTTGATTAGCGAACAGTTGAAGTTGTTCTTTGTAATAAGCGCTCACTTCAGGAGGGAGATACGGGCCCGAGGGGGGTATGGGGGGTGGGAACATGCCGTTGTAAATCGCCGAGTAATACATCGGATCGAACATCGGTAAATATTTCCCATGATTATTCAACTGCGATAAAAAGGCTGGGTTCGGCGGCATTGGCGGTAAGTTCGGAGGGTGGTGATAATTTGGCGGTAAATTATGATGTCTTTGTTGCGCCTCTCCGCCCTGCCTCTCGCAGGCTTCTTGCTGCTGCTGCTGCTGCTGCTGCTGCTGCATCTGCGGTATCGAACATCTGTCGCTTTCGCTGTTCCTCCTGTGTTCCTTGTTCGCAGCTTCGGACTTTCTTCTGTCAACGGCCAACTGATGAGACGACGAATTTCTACCGTAAGACGAATTGGCGATGTTGTTGAGCTGATTCAGGCTCTGTACGTTGGGTATATTCGGTATCACCATATTGTGATTTGATTTCCTCGTCGTGTACGAGGGTATCGGCTCGTTTCTCAACGGGTATTTTCCGTTCACGTGATGGTGATGCTGTCTCCTCTGCTGCGGCTGGGGGATCAGACCCGGCGGGTTATTTCTCTGATGCATATGAGGGGGTGGAGCGGACGATATCTGCTGCTGGGGTTTTTGCTTGCTGGCAGGATTGACCAGAGTTATTTCAAGATTGTTTGAGACCAACGTCCTCGAGTCGAGCATGTTTGCGGGATAGTTGAAGCCCTGACTTTTCTTTGGCTGTTCGATCATCGGAGGTTGATGCTGCTGTTTTTCTCTACTTCTCATTTCAAGATTTAGAAGACTTGGTTTAGGGACAACAGGCACTCTAACAATCTCCAAACTCGGTCTAGAATAATGCGGAGGTCTCTCGTCCGACCTTTGCGTCAAGTCCAGAACCCCGCTTGAATTACTGCTGGGAGTATTTTGATTTCTATTGGATGGTTGATACTTCTGCGGCATCATTATGTCCTTCGGATTACCGTACACCATTCTCTCATTGTGATTGAATATCGACGTCGACTGTATTACTTTCGGCGGTATCCTCCCGTTGGGTGGCTGCTGCTGTCCCAAATGTCCGTGGTTACTGTTACTCTGGTGATCGTTCATGGACGCATAGAGCTGCAGCAGAGACGAGTTGTTAGCCGTACCGAGATTTATCACCCTGCTGTTAACGACGTTGTTGTTATTCATAGACGTGTTGTTATTGGTGGGCTGCTTGCTCATGCTGTAGTGTTGAGGATGCAGTCTGGACTGTAGATTTTGATTATCCTGTGGGGAAGGTAGCATGTGTCCAATGTCCGGGGTAACGGTGACCGATATCAACTTGGTACCGGAATTCGTTATAGCCGGTGGACTCGGCGCGTCCTCGACAGTCTTTTCTTCGACCATAGGTTTCGAAAGCGCAGGTATGACCACCGGTGTGATGGTGGCCTGGATTACGCTGGGCCTCGCCTCCAGGTCGACGGCGGTTACCTCGAGCCCGCCTTCCCTCAGTATCTCAAGTTTTCTCTTCTTGAAGCTAGGAATGATTATCTTATCTCTACTCGTGTCCGTTTCCGTCTCTAAATCTATCACTTCGGGAGATCTGGGCGCAACTATCGTCACCTTCTCTTCGTACATCGGGATGTTTTCCTTCCCCTGTGCCAGCAGGGTCGTCTGTTTAGAGTCCAGCTTCAACTCCTTCAAGTCTTTCTCAGGCGGAGGTGTCAGCGTCACAACTGCAGTCGCATTCGTATGCGTCGTGTTCACATTGCCGGCTGGTATGTGAGGCGGACTCGAAGGAGGTAATTGATGCGACATTAAAGGACTGTTCAACTGTCTTTCAAGAACGCTTTGACTGTCGATAGGCGTCGTGGAAGGTGTGCTAGTCGGGGTTGTGACCGGAGTGTTGGAAGGTGGAGGACTGGGCAGTTGGCTCCCGGTCGACGGCGCGTTCGCTATTATTGTATTCAGCGATTTAAGACGTTCAGGTTTTACCCTGACGCTGCGTAAGGACGATATCTTTCCAGCTTCAGACTTTGGTTTATCTCCAGGAAGAAAAGGCTGCAACATAGATAAAAAAGAATTGAAGACAAGACATTTTTTATACAGTTTCAAAGATAGTAGGAACAAGGTGCTAAGTGTCACTGGCATGAAATGGGAAAATTGCGATTTTAGATATTTGCAAAAATTGTACAAACTGTAGGTGAAAAATAGAAAAATTCCCTGATATTTCCCTGACAGCTAGACACCCTGACTGGAATGCTTCCTTTGCTCACCATCGACAGTATCGACTGTAGAGGCGGAGTGACCGTCGTCGAAGTCGGACTGGATGACGATGCGAATGATTGCTGCGTTTGGGACGGAGGAGGACTCGGGCCATCAGATTCTTGTTTAATGTCGAACCCTTCGGATATACTGGTTTTAGAACGTCTGCCGTGGGCAGGTCTGATTTTGATCTCTTCTCCGCGTTGATGTCTCTCGAAGGGTAAGAGCAGTCTGTGAAAAGGTACAATTATGATGAAATACACGATTAAATTGAAATCTCTGCCTCAGTTTGTGAAATTTTGTACACTTTTGAAGGTGTCTCACCTCTCGTAATGCCTCCTGGTGATGGTAGCGGCGCTTGTCGACCCGGTGTTGCCGCCTATCTCGTCGTAGATGGATTTCCACAATCTACCGGCGCTGACGGACTCGTATCCACCCATATTTTTAACTTTTGTGTAAAATAGAAATAGGTCAACTGTTAGGAAAGAGAAAAAGAATATTCGTTATATTTGGAGTAATTTCATAGAAATATTGCCTCTGGTTTAGTTTCTGTTTTTGCTTCGTTCCAAAACGCTTCGTCATACGTACGACCCATTGCCCTCGAAACGTTCAAACAATCATAAAATCTATCCAAATTTCAACACTTGGCTACGAATATTGAATATTGAATAAATTGTGCACGCAGGAAATGAATTAAACTGGCAATTTTGATCACATCGTAATCGCGTTCGGAGTACGTTTATAGCCCATTGTTGTAAAGTTCGAATAATCGTGAATATCATCCATCGTATTTATTCACCTCGTTGAATAAATGTTTGAGAATTGAATCGTTGTCAAAAATAAATGAAAATAGAATTATTACAAGATCCGACCGAACGATATTTTCAAATGTACTGTTGATTTTCCTTCAATTTTCGCGTTGCGATTAAAGAACGATATCAACATCAGCGATTCAATTTTAACTCGCATTCGTTATCTGCGACTGCGGCAACGAGGTTGATTTGACCTCACCGCAGCCCGAGGTAATTAATGTGGGTTTCGCATTGGCGTCGGGTGCACTCAATTCCCCGATAGCTGATAAAAATAAACAACTAAACCGATTCTTCTTTCTATTCGAACCACTCACTCTGTTTGTATCCCAACAAGGGCATTTTCCCAACCGGCGTACCCCGCGAGTTCATGAACGTCTGGACGTCCGATATGAACCTCTTCTCCTCGGTGCTCGTCTTCCGCTCGCTTCTACGAACCCCAGCCGAAGGTGGCCTCAGTCCCGGTACAATACTGGCCGAAACTGGCTTCGAGGTCGACGCCACAGACGCTTCGCTCTCGTTGCTCGATTCCCCGGGTGACGTGCTGCGTTTTTTCCGCTTTCTTCTGGGTCTTCCCTTCAGTTTCGGCGCTAAATGACAGAGGTTGAAGAACAAATTGATAATGGAGTCAATAGGAAAGTTTCATGAATTTTTTTTATTCCCTTATCCGATACTTTGATGATTAGGATTGACGAAGAACACATTGCACCTAATTGTTTATAGTCGGTTTTCACGTAAATCAAGTTTTTTTAATACAGCGTTTGAATTTGCCGGTAGACCGGTTTCCCAGTTCTACCGTCTGGCGGCGCTGCCGACGACGATGGTCAACGGAATAACACGGTGGCCGATTTACCGGGTGACGTCACGTGGCGTTTGAAAAATTGATCATTTTCAATTGCTGTTTACAGTCAAACCTGAAGTTGATTCTATTAATTCTTACTAGTTTTTAGAAATTGTATTCAATTATCACGCACCCATTGATCCGTAACCGTGTGTTGAACATGAAATAATTGGGATAAAATAAGTGAGAATTATTAATACGCTACGACAATGTTATATGGAAATCAAAAGCCGTGCTGTGTGACACATATCGCCGCACACTCGCTTAACGCGATAACGAACTAGTTTTCCAGAGTGTTTAACAGCCAACTAGCTTGTTTCGCTCCTTTATTATGTGCATAGTAATAATTGGAGAAAAGAATCGCTTCCGATAAACTAAAAATAGCCGATATCATCGTTTCAAATTTCAAGCCTCGAAACAACGACACGTGGTGTGAAACAAAAACAAAAACAAAAACAAAGAAAAAGAAAACGTACGATAAATAGGTAAAATGTAATAATTTACCACTGATTTTGAGATAAGTGACGCGATTCTCTGCTATCGATATTTTCATCAATATCGTCATGATTCGATGGTAATTAATGAATGTGATCGTGTTTGATGTTAACCAGCGACAACGACACTTTCAATCCACTTTCTGAACAATAGTAACGATCTAAACTTTGAACCGTCGAGGAGGTATTCGTTAATACTCATATTATAGAGGGCATGAAAAAACTTGTATTTTTCTCTGGAGTATGTCAACACGAAAGCACCACGCGCACCTATCATCACTGCTAAGTTGAAACTACGGGGCGCCGGTATAACGAGTCGCAAGTCGCACTCTGTAGTCTGTACTACCCATTGCCCTCGACTCGAGGACCGTTCGGACCCCGAGATCTGAAGAAGGTCCGAGGAAACCACTGGTGGGGGCGTCCGGGCCGGAAACTTCCTGTTTCGCGACATTGTATCAATCACTCGATTATCGACTTGAATAAATGTGATGAGGCCTTTATTTTTCCAATTGAATGAAAAAAACATAAGACATGTAGGTATAGCAAAAATAGTGAAATCCAATTTATTGTTCATGTTTACGATGAAGAAGACGATAATAAAATTTGAGAATCAAAGATTCGCGATGATTTTTTGTTTTCGCAAGAAAGAGCGAAAAAAGAACGAAGACTGTATTATAATACCGAGGTATAATAATTTCTGACGGAATATTGAACGTGAGGTTGACAAAAGGTCAATTCTTGGTTATTGTTTCTTATACTTGCACTATTGTCGGTCGCTTAGTCTGTTTACAATTTGTAATCACGTAAACGATGTACAAAATTACGGAGAAAAAAAAGGGAACGACTTGTAGGTATTGAAATTTATCCAAGTGGTCAAACGGTTAACGTAACCGATCCACTATCGAGATTCAAGGGATCCAAAACTTCGACGTTTTGTATCTCAGTGAAAAATAGCTATTTCTGAACAGTCACTTTACGCGTTCGCCCCATACCATAATTTTTATGGAAAAGGCATTGAACGTCACTTTGCCGTAACTTTGGATTGCGCACTTCGAACTGCGCATAAAACTTGCGGTAAAAAGACTTTGGGACTCAGTGGTATAAAGTCCCACTTTATGCATCGCAAAACAGGCGTCAAAAAGTGACTTTCCAATGCCTGTGCCGTAAATAAAATAACTACAAAGCATTCGAACACGAAGCACAAGCTAAAATTCGCACCTACACCACGTTTTCTTTACGCGAAATGAATATCTCTAAAAATTTCCTGCTCTGTGTACACTCGAGATCTCCCTTTCGATTCTCATGCTTGTTCTGTCCACAGATGAGCCATGAATCCATATTTCGTGTGACGATAAGATACTGATTAGATACTGAAAACCATAAATTCTGATAAAAAAAGAGAATGAAAATTCGGTAGATTTGAAAATTGCCCGGAAACATCATCTTCATTGTCAGATCGCAACATTCCGCACTCACATCGTGACGAAGCCTCTATCAATCGATTACAATTTCGCGGGTATTTTTTTAAATTTCATATATTAGCAGTTTGCGAAAAAAAAAATAATTAGGACATATTTTTTCATTTTTCTATTAAAACAGAATTGATAGAAAATTACTACGTTATGACGTCACCCATGATAAGGTTACATACAAAAACGATCAAATTCAATAATTGCTTGTAACTTTTTTTATTATAATTTTTAACGAAAAAAAAATTTACCTAAATGGTTGCATAACAGCTCGTGAGTCTCCAGGTCGGGGTAGTCGAAGGTGTCCCTGCAGAATAGAACCCTGGTTCCCGGGAGGGCCGTGAATCCACCGACTGCAGCGGCGACGGGGGAGCAGAGCCACGACGGCTCCGCGCCTTCGAGTCGTCTGAGTAGAGCGCGATAACGGCAGTACCTGGGATACGAGAGCACGACGACTCTCGTTTGCGCGTTATCGCCGACCCCGGCTACGTCACCGTTGTCGCACTTTTTTACCGAGTTTATTAGACTGGTCTCGTATTCTTTCTGCTGTTTTTCAACATCGGAAAAGTCGATACCGGGGTCTGTCAACACTTGCGGTAACTGAAGCGCTTGGGGATGACGATCGCTGTCTTCTTTATCCGGGGTATCGCGCGGGGACGATGACACAGCTGGTGGCAACGATACCTCGCGACCCCACGACCACTCGAGAGACGGCGATAACCACGTCACCAAATCGTTTACCCGGACCACGACCTTCTCTGATATCGTCAACACCTCGTCCTGGAACAGAAACATCAAAGGATTCGTTTTACTAATCTGTTTTCATTCACACTGATCATATTTATTTATTATTATTATTATTGTCGATATTGTCGAGGGGGGAATTAATACAAATCAATGCGAATTAACATGAATCAAATTAATTATTTCGAATTGAGAATAATGGAAAAATAACGAATAAAATTAACGAAATTAGATTGAATTAATTTGGATTGGGCGAAATCAGGAAAATTATTTTGAATCAATCGAAACTAATGAAACGGAAAAATTGAAAAAAAAATTGAATAAAACCAACGTAATTCGATTGCAAAATTAACAAAAATTATTCCGAATTAATCGGAATCAACTTGGATTTGGGTTTGAATTAATCTCGGAAATATCGCAAATTAATTTTAACTAGCTTGTATTATTAGGAATTCATTGAGAATTGAAGAAATAATTCGAATTATAGTGAACTAATTTGGATTAAAATGAAATGATGCGAATTATAGTGAATTGATTTCAATTATAACGAATTAATTCGAATTATAGTGCAAATAAAAAAATTAACGCCTCAAGCCCGGATTCAGTTATTTCCCACTTATTATCGACAAACACGGAGGAGGTTACATGGTATTTCGGTATTTATTTTCTTGGGCGATGATGTTTTTATTTTTTCTTTGTGTTCAAAGGTTACGCGACGTGAGAGTTATTATCGAGTCTGTTGATGTTGACACATCGAAAATGTTCCCCTCGAATTCGATGTGGAAACGATGAACTGATACAGTACCGAGAAAATTATTGCTATAGACTATATTCATCTTAATATTTTATTATTATCGTCGTAACTATCCATTACTGCTGATAATTACAGTAGTAATTATTCAAAAGACTGACAGAAATCTTCTTCACCGACCGAGTTCATAGTTATTATACTCAGTGAATAGTGAATCTAGTAGTAAACTATTGTTATAGACAAGTTTTTGTCTCTTATCCTACAATGTAAACGTACCAACGTACGGCAAACCGTAACAGACGGAAACGGTCATAACTTCTGCTGATAAAACGTGTAGGAATCTGTTTTATTAGTGGTTAAAAATTACCGAACCTGGTCTGCAGGATCGAGACAGTAGCTATATTCTCCATTTCCGGATTGACCATTCTGTCCGAATTAACAATTTTGTACAACTATATTTGTAAAAGTAGGAAGTAATACGAGGTGCAAAGTGAGGAGTGGGTTCCCACAAACGACGCTAGATGGCGGGCTCGTCGTAAGTACCAAATAGTGACGTGACGGAATGGCGCGAGATTTGAATTGACAATACGTCGCATTGAAGCCCTAAAACGATATTTTATCACCTGAATTAGCGTTTCAAACGGAAAATGCAACAAAACTAGTCACAGATTCCACTGGACTATTTCTTCTGTTTTTTTTTTTGTTTTTTTTTATGATTCATTCATCCACAAAGAGAGTATAATATGTAATGAATGTATAAAATTGAGAGAAACAACAACTTGAACAACGAGAAAAAAAAGCACGCGGAGGTACTACATACATATATGTATAAGTCATCCCTTTCGTCGACCACAAGGCTTTTGTGTTTTCTATATATTATTAATTTATAGGGATGGCCGGGCCGCGGAGGGGTGGAAAAGGGAGTAAAAGTTTTCCACAATTTCTCTCACCCCCTCGGAGGGAGCGCAGCTCTGGTGAGGCAGACCCATACCGATCCAATCCGCTCTTGTTCCCTCTCTGCTTTTACTCCCTTTACCGCGCGCGGTAAACTCTCATCCTCCTTCTCCTCGTCCTTCTCTTACTCCGCAACTTCGCGATAAACCAAATCGATATAGGAGATCTCTCTCTCTCTTTCTCTTCGCGAGAGTTGTAAATCTTTATACATACTGGCTTTTGTGCTTACGTGCCCATATAACCCGCAAATGCAATCGATTATAGTATCGATAATATCGGCTGTGTTTGACTTCTTCTTTTCGCTTATTCGGTCATTATTGTTATCGATTCTACGAGGCGAAATTTTCACTGACAATGAGACGAGGTTTTTAACATTTTTTTTTTTCTTTGTCTTCGCAATCAGCACGATAAAAGTTGTGACGATGATGTGGTTTTTTTTTTTAATTTTATCAAATTTCATATTTTGTGATACAGATCCGCGAATTTTTCTTCTCTTTCATTATCTTTTTTCAATTTTCCACGCGTCAGTATACGTATATGTGTGTAATATCGTACGTTTCCCCGTCTCTTTTAGTCCGCGTGACACGGGCCTGAGCCAAAACCTCCCACGAGCGAGTTCCGGGCTCCAGCCTTTTCCTTTTAACTTTTCATCGTATACACAGGCGTTCTCATACCACACCGTACCCTCTTTCTCTCCATCTCGTCCCTCTCGTCGAGAAATACCACGGCTGTATTAATTCAGCTTTTTTAAACATGAATTACTGCAGCAAGCCGGAAGATTTACGGAAGTAAAATGTGTTTCGGCTGTTTGCCAAAAAACGAGTACGTATCACGTACACGTATGTACAGCCAGTGCCATACTGCAGTTATGACACACCTAGTTGAACGAGTATCGCGTATACATAGGACCCTCAGGGGTTTTCAATTCGTGGAAATAGAAGAAAAGCAACAAAAAATGCGTCAATATCGTAAATTTGAAATACTATGCATTGTCATTCTCAATACAAATATTATATGTATAGAGTTTCTAGTTGTGAGGGGAAATTGGAAAAATCGAGAAATTTCAGAAAATTCGGGCTCATATTCTGGGATTTTTCCATTTTTAACCTACAGCTTGGACAATTTTTAAAAATCTCGCGCCAATCCCGAAGCTACCTTAGTTTCTTTGAATCAAAATGCTTATTGATATGTTTGGAATTTAATCAAATTCGACATTTTTTTTTTAATTCAAAATTTGTTTCTCAGTTCGATTCTTGGAGCGCCGTGTGAAAACGTCTTCGGCGAAAAATGTGAGCCGAAAATAGCCCACTTTGAATTAAAAAAATGGGGAATTGTCAAAATTTACCAATCCTCAAATCATCCACAATAATTAATAAACATTTGCTAATTAAATTTATGTAGAATAATATCACAAGCAAAGTGAACAATTTTATTTTTCAACGAAAACTTTTGTTGTTCAATTCATAAAAAATTCGGATTCAAAAATTGTGATGACAATTGATTAAATTGGGTTAAAAAATTCTTTGAAAATTTGACATTTTCAACTGGAAAAGTGGGAAATGTCATTGACACTGTACACACCTCCTCATATCGACACACTAAATTTTAATCCATGTGCAAGAGCCGATTAAATGAATTATTTCATCTATTTCACGACCAATTTTCGACATAGGGGTGATGAAATTGAAATTACACACGGTATATTTTCAGTGAAAATTGATGTTAGCTATGTTTCGTTTCTTGTTCTATTATCGTTAACGAGGCAAGGTCGGCATGGCATAGGGGCTATTGTCCAATTCATAGAAATCTATTACGTTCAACTATTATTCTTTTCATTCAGATATTTATCCCAATCATTTCATATAACCCTAGAGAATTTATACAGTCAGAATTAAGTTGTTTTATTGCAGCACATTTCGCACAGGTACCTACATAAATACCTAGCGTGTTCCGATATCCATTAAATGACATTTGCTAACCTTAATAGTGTTCACGAATTGATAGGTTATCGATGTTTTCAAGAGAAGGGGGGGACAGAGTTTGTGAGAGGGTCGTCATGGCGACGCCCAAATATATTTTCAATGTGTTTTCATCGTCGCTGTTGCAACAGTCACAAACAGTCAGGGTCGGCCACTTCATGAAATACAATTTATTCTAGCCAGGGGATTTACTATAAATTGTCTAAAGAATTTTTTTTCAATCCAACAAAGTGATAACAACCTTAAATAAAAAAAAAAAAATTATTCTCGTTATTTCTCCCCTAGCCGGAGTATAGTGTTCTCATAATTTCTGTATCGTGACACAGTTTGTCATTTTTTTTTGAACCCCATAACCACCAACCGGATGGTATCAAAGGATTTCGCTATCGAAGCGAGGCGGTGGAAACGGGGGGGCGTCAAAATATTCATTCGATCGATATTGGAGTACGAATCGCGCACATGGAAGTGATCACAGAGTGAGAGAGGGCGAGAGGGAGGGGGGGGGGAATAAACCGACTAACGTAATCCCATAAATATCAATATTCACATCCTCCCTATCCTCCACTCCTTTCCTGCGATGTATAATCGACACGAATACGATGTGCATACAACAAATGACAATCAGAATGAAAAACAATATATAAAAAATGAAATTTAAAAAATTAGATAGAAGAGGAAAAGAAATTTAGTTAATTTGTTATTGATTGTTAAATTGTTCATTCAAATCAATCAATGACAGTTAGGTTCTATAATAAATATAATAACATCATCATGCGATTGGTGATTTTGTTCTATATCAATCTAGCATATATCCGAGTGTAATTAGGTTAATTACAACGCTGTTCGAGTATACGAGTGATTGAATAATAAATTAACATCGTTAAAAATAGCTGACTAGAAGGTTTTTTTTTCTTCAATATTAATAATTGTTCGCTTCTCTCTCTGCCGCAGTCAGGGTATTTTTGCATTATACATGTGAACATAACTACTAGCTAAACGTTATAACTTAACGTTATTCTTGATAGAATTTTAACGTATAGTACTTCTAAAAATTAATTCTTCGAAGGTTTTTACTTTTCTACTCTATATAGTAATTTTATAGTCGCACGTAGAAACGTTAGCGTCAGTATTTCAGGAAACTATTCAGAGTGGAATAATCGGGATGAAAGCTCGTTCCGAGTTCCAGAGGAGACGAAAGAAAAGAGGTATTTAAAAAGGGAAAGAAAAAGAGAAGTAGAAATAGCGAATAACAGGTAAGGTCGAAGTTGAGATCCGTTGTAGAGTAGAAATCATTGTCAGATTAAACCCAAGAGTATCCCTCCAGTGTGGGATGAAAGCGCAGCTCCGAGTCTTTGAGCAAATGTACCTATAGCTATATGCATGTATCCATGATACGTATACCCACGTCCTGTTATAGATATACGACTATATAAGACTCGCAACTTGAAGAGAATCCAGATTCCGAGATGATAACTGTTAATTTTTAAGCACGAGAAGAAAATATCGAGATTTGAATATGTTATCAATTATCAACGATAAGGAATGATAGGAAAACTAGAAGAAAATTGTCAATATCAAGAGATTCCAAATCCCAATTATATCATCGCCTAATACGAATAGTTCGCAATTAGGTTCTCAGCGAGGTTGGTTGCTAATTAGCAATTTATGTAACAAGCTTAAAGCGTAAGGGTATCAAAGCGTCTCTGTATTCTATAAGGAAAACTTCGACGCCAGGAAATGTCATCAGCGTTATTATAGAATAAGTGTAATTGAATTTCAACCTGTATATAAAGTATTTTAATTGAAACTTAAGACAAAATCGGTAAAACACTTGAAATAGTTTTAGATTTATTTCAAGTGTTCCGAGATTGTGGTCTTGGCAGAGTGGCTCGAGTGACGGTTTATCTGGGCGAGTCATTCGATCCCTGCGATGTCTACGTGCTTTGAGATACACCTACGTGACTGCTTTTCAGACTTAAAGTATCCTGCACACGATATACTATCTAATTATCCTTAATTTTGAATTCATCGGACTAGGTGAACCAAATCAATCGATATCTGATGATTAATTACATTTTTATGCATCAACAATACGGGCACGAATTTTCGCATTCATCCATCGTCGAGAAATTTCTGGTCTGTGCGAGGGGGAAATAGCTCAATCCGGGCTTGACACATCAATTTTTTAATCTGAATTGATTCGCATCAATATTTTCGATCCAATTAAACGCACCATAATTCGAATTAATTCGTTATAATTCAAATCAATTCACTCTAACTCGGATTATTTCATTGTAATTCAAATTAGTTCATCATAATTTTAATTAATTCTTCAATTCTCAATGAATTCCTAATAATACAAGTTAGTTAAAGATAATTTGCGATATATCCGAGATTAATTCAAACCCGAATCCAAGTTGATTCCGATTAATTCGGAATAATTTTCTTTAATTTCGCCTGATCGAAATCAATTTGATCTAATTTCGTTGGTTTTCTGCTCGTTTTACTAGTTTAAATTTCAATTCAAGCTCCAATAACTGGACTCTGATTCGGTCTTTTGAGCGTGAATTGTGTTACGTACAAAAAAAATGCCCTCAATAAATACCGAGGAAGCTTGTCATGTCGCATCAGCTGACTCAGCATATACTAAGGATACGCGGATGTTTGAAATTCCTGCCGACTTTGCTGAAGCGATTTCGCCTTTACTTCGTTCCTATTCGATTAAGAATTTCATTAATCGTCAAGCAATTCAATTTTGTGACACAATTTCGCTCCTCCACCTTCTAGAAGCTCAAGAGCTGCATTATGATCGCCACGAAGCACAATGCTCGAGGGGAATAAGCGAGAAAGAAACAGCCCGCAGCATTCCACGTCTACCGTCTCCCTCTCTCGCTGTAATAATGTTCAAAGCTTTATGGGTTATGTACTATTACTCGATTCACCATAAGCTGTGTAGATTATGAGCGGTTAAACTCGTGTCTAAACTATTTAACGGTGGGTATCTACATCTACAACAGTGTAAATACTTGAAATACCCGACAACAATTATCGTTATAACTGTACAAAAAATTTATTCAGAATTTTTTCCATCAATTTATATGTATAATACAGTAAAACCCCGGTAAACGCGGATATCCCTGTTCGCTAGTGAGCGAGCTTCCCCCACTCCGATAGCTTAGGCACACCACCTGACGGCGGAAAGAAGGAAACGGGCCTTCGGTCAAGTATCGAAGAGTGGGGGGCAGAATCTACCATTGCCCGCTACTCTTGTAAAGTCCTGACCTCTAACTGAACGGCTCGATCCGCAATCGTTCAGTTTTTTCGTCTTATCTCAACAACTATTGATACTACCGTCATAGAGGTTAGTAACAAAAATGAAGTTTATTAAATTCTCTACAAAAACGATTCAATACTATTTTTTCATATCTTCAATAGTTTTTGCGTAATACATGGCTGAACGTTTGGTATCGATGTTTGTATAGAACCCTGTGAGAATTATGTACGTATTCACTGATGTATTAGAGAAAAACTATCGAAGATACGAGAAAAATGTATCAAACATTTTTTGCAGAGAATTTGATAAGCTTCATTTTTTATAATGACCTCTGTGACGATAGGATCAACAGTTGTCGAGATATGATGAAAAAACTGAATTCGAGCACCTTCGATTCAAGACGGCGGATCGAGCGGTTCAGTTAGAGGTCAGGACTTTGAGTCCGTTCGATAGTACGCCGAGAAGAAAGTCTCCACCAATTTATCGATCTTCACTGATTGATTTTTCGATTCGCTATATTTTGATTAACAGGGTTTATACTGTACATCATAGGTAAAATTGGGCTAGGTATTGTAAAGGTGGGTTCAGAGATCGAGCCTGCATGTTTCTTTTTCATTCATTTTGTACATATTCTCTCTTCGAGGAACACGCTCCTGATCGTCCGTCACACTTGTTAAACGGGATCAGAGAAACACCGAGAAAGAAAGAAGGAATTTTGTAGAGACGCTCGGGTTCAACAATTTGTTAGAGAGCGGCAAGGTCGATAAGCGAATTCCAATACTGTTATGACCGTGATACAGAAATTAATTAAATTTAATATTACAAGTTTTTTTTTTCTTGTCACTGCAAGTGAACGCGTCTCATATCATTATTATTATTATTATATCGTAAAAATCTTCGACGAGAGAGAGAGAGAGAGGGAATCTCTCCAACATCCTGATAATTAATTCTTCAATGATGATGTAAAAAACGGTCTGAATGAAATGAGAAAATTTCAGTTCACGAGAGAAAGGAGAGAAACAAAGACTGTTCTGTTATTTCTTCACTCTTTTGAGGAATAAACCGCGCGTCAATTTTCATTTCAACTTGTATATGTTATCATCGACCCGATTTGGTATGGATGCTGCGACGGAGGGACATAAATTTTTCCTTTTTATTCATTTTTTTAATGGTAAAACTTCAAATATTGATAAACACACACTCTCTGTAACTTAGTATGAAAATACGTCATTCGTATATCCACAACCTTTACGTGACTGTAAAAAACGTGTAAAATATTTTCATTGCATCCCGTGATCCAAACCTACACTACACCTATCCATAGTACAGCAAACTCTTTAAAGTAAAGAAATAAATGGTGGCGAAAATAGAAACGTGAACGAAAAATAGTCTGGAATCTTCTTTCTTGCTCTCTTTCGCCATCTCTCTTTCATTCTACTTATTTTCGCTTGGTAATCAGAAAATAAAAGTAAATGGACCTCTTAACTCTATTTTATTGATCACCACCACCTTGCGTAATATATTCGGTGATAAGCAAACAGTTTTTACATCATATCTCGACAACTATTGATAATATCGTCACGAAGGTTATTATGAAAAATGAAGTTTATTGAATTCTTTACAACAAAGATTCAATACATTTTTCTCATATATTCAATAGTTTGTGTGTAACACAGAGCTGAAAGTATCGATATTTGTGTAGAACCTTGCGAGAATCATGTACACCTTCATTCATGTATTAGAGAAAAACTATCTAAGATACGAAAAAATGTGTTGAACCTTTGTTGTAGAGAATTAAGTAAGCTTCATTTTTTATAATGACCTCCGTGACGATAGGATCGATAGTTGTCGAGATATGATGAAAGAAATATTTCACATTTCAATTAATACGAAAAGAAGAATTATTATTATTCTTAAGTAAATTGAAAAAAAGGGAAACTGATTTTTAATCATTTCTTTTCCCTCCTATAATCGTTGTCGGACCGAATAATTCTGACAATCATTGTAAATTACACTGCTTAATATAATTGGCAGGTTTTTAGGCCGTTCCAGCTGCGGATCGAGCGCAATGGCGTCCGCAAAAAAAAACCTGGTGTCTCTGAGCCAGATGAGTGGAGACTTTGAAATATCGTATATAGTTACGCCAATGGTTTTCCCCCCTATTGACTTTCGATTTACAATAAGAAAACGTAACGTCGTCGAATGTTATAAGGAACGGCTCGAAGGTTAGAGGGGAAACCTTAGAGCTACTTTTTGCTATTCAGACGTGCCTTATAGCGTACAAAAAGGTATAAAAGACCGTATAAGAGTCGAAGAACTTATTTGTTCCATTAAAGTATTATATATAGTTTTATAAACTGAAAACTTATACATATATACCGTCGAGAATATATCGCAGCAGGAAACGTGAAAGATCAATGTCTAAAGTTTAACGATCATTGAATGTAGGTTGAAAGGAGAATTTTAATCGATAAATTAGAATAACTAATGAAAAACTATACTCATATTTGTAATTACGGTTTGAATAGGAGAAAAAACAGGAAATAAGAGCGACTAGATTGAATTAAACGTCATTATTATAAAAAAATTTAAAAGTCCGAAAAATATATTCCCTGTTATTACACGTGTACAGCTATGATATTCTGTAGAATTGTGTATCATTGAATTCCTTCCAACCAAAAATAACAGTAATTCATTGGTCCAAAACGAGGTTGAATAATAACTAAGGTAATAATAACAAAAGCAACAAGATTATAGACGCATGTAATTCCATGATCCACGACACGGTCTGCGCTCATAACGTGAACAGATTATTACATACATCAAACAATTCTCAAACTTGTAACGTCTATTACGGAATATCCTGTTTGATCAACGTTCCAATATACCAAGTGGCTCGATAAAACTGAATCACGAATTCTAAGCAGCGTATCCGGCGAAATAACAACGAAACCCCGTTAAGAGCAGCCCCCTCCACTCTTCCACTCTTCGCCAAAGGCCTGTTTCTCCCCTTCTCCCTTCCCAAGATTACGCAACGCTCCAAGGGGTGGGGGACAATATCTTGTCCAAATTTCATTATACAGATCGAAAAATTGAGAAAAAAAAATCCTGTGATAGGTTACGGTCAGTTATCGAAATTCAGCGACAATCCAGTCACTATTTTGCTGATAACTTGGTACAAATTTTTTTTTAATCAATTTCCCTCATTCACACGATGATGAATTGCTCTCGGAAGAAAATGAAACGTCGAGGGAAATAATCGGATCAACCGTGTGCCTGAAACCTTACGACAAGTGATTTTTGAAAAATTCAATTTTTCGATACGTAATGAACTTTGGATAAGATATTGATGATTTTTGGAGTATAAATAATTCGTTGAATCACGCTGTACCGGTCCCTCTTAATAAGGACTTCATTGTTAATGAAAAATATCATAAAATACCTTTTTTTGGAATCTTACACGTAACGATGGGGGGTAAAAATCGCCAAAAACAGCGTTACGTGATATTTGAATGGCGCCTTAAGGGTGTTTCAGCGTACGATATATATATATATATACCTATATATATATATTCAGATTTCAGAACGGTGGGTGGCCACTTTGGCAGATAATTCGCGTTGAATTCTGCATTCTGTGGTGTTAATACCGCGCATAAGCGTTGCCGTAATATTTTGGGATTAGGCCGTGTCGTGTACTAGGTACGACGATAACGTAAACCGTGATAATAATAATAATAATAATTATAATAATAGTTGTAATAATGGCTCAGTAAGATGGTGACTATTGCTATTGCCACGCTCTGCGGTATACGCCAGTTGTTTCATGTGTGTGTGTGTGTCTGTGTGTATGTGGTTAACTATAAGTATGACTATAACTAACTACGAACAAGTACACCGATGGATATAATTCTCACACACGACGTACCCCCCACGCCTAGTGCACAAGCCGCGCATTAATACAGAGAAAGAGACGGTATATATAGAGAGAGAGAGAGAGAGAGAAAGAAAATGATAGAGGAAGAGGGGATCCCCCTCCCCTCGGGGTGTATAAAAGCTATTCCTGCACACAATCGTGACTTTGGTTCTCGTATGCAGTGACGCTCAAACGATGATAGTAATTAGGAATAAATTTCGTCTTTGTTCTACCGATTTCTTTAGAGGAATTAAGGAATAATATAATAGTCATTAAATTTCCTTATCTGATGAACAACTTATTGCTTAATGTCTAATAAATTGTTTATAGTTGGTTTTCGGCGTGAATCGTTTTTTTTTTTTTTTTTTTTTAGATTGACCGACTGATGGCGCTACGGAAAACCATGGTCTGCGAAAGAATATGAATTTACGTCACATGGCGTTTGATAAGATAAATAATTTTCAATCGATCATTTTTTATAGTTTATAAAAGATTCGATACTTTAAATCTGATAAATATTAACTATTTTAAATGAGAGACGCTGATGGGATACGTTTTCAACCGATAACAATTGGAGTATCATAAGCAGTGAAAAAGAAAGACACAAAAAATGAATATATGTTATTTATACCGTTACATGAATATTGCAAAACGTAAACAGCACGTAGATAACGAATGTTTATTGTTATCTGTACTTGTTTCTTTCTTTTTTTTTTATCAAATCACTTTCTAATATCGTTTCACTTCGACATTGTATATCTTTAAAACGTGTAAATGAGTCTATGTATATAATATATTTGAATTACGTGAAGCGTTATAAAGTTTACGCAAACGAACAGTATTCCCCAAGATTATATGTCTGCCCGGGATGTGAAGGTATATAGCAGTACTTCGAGATAGGTATATTGATTTCTTGTTTTTCTGTGTTTTCATGTATATGTATATATGTATATAATATCTATGTAGTAGCTACAACGTTCACCTATATTATTAACGTCATTATATCACGTTACGATTATCGTTATCATAATTATCTTAATTATCTCTTCTCTTCATTTCCACCAAATCATCAATACTATATACATATATATTACGTACATTTTATCATGAAAAACATAATAATAATAATAATAATAATGTCGATTTCATCTTTATCAGACCTTCTAATTGAACCTTGACCGTTTATATATATATTGCACCTAATATATATAATATAAAAAAAGCTCAATTAACGAAGAGCAATAAACACTCAATATTTCTTTATAATATCATATTACATATTATATTAATAATGTCTTATGTATGAAGAGGATATTATTTTTATGGCACTAAACGGGGCTCCTTTTTAATACCAAAGGTGAGGGGAAGGGGGGTCTTCAAAGCCAGCTCTTCAAGCTCTTTCACACCGACTACTGATAAGTACTCTGAGAGCATACAACGTTCGTTATAAGTAGATATCAACGTTCTATGTGTGAATCTAATGAATACAGAGAAATACATTGGCTTCAATATATATATATATACGTCTGTGCCACCGTATATTTAACGTACATACGTAAACTATACTTAAAGGGTGTCCTGAGAAAATTTGTCAATTTTTCAAATCTATATTAAATTCACACCAATTTTTTTTTTTGATTATATTTGTTAAAACTATAAGAAAAATTACTATATTTTTTTTTTTACTAAAAATTGATGAGATTGTCAATTTGTACATCGATCTAAAATTAATTATTTTCCACTTCTATCATTTTTATATAAAATAAGAAAAACTCATGTTTCATTTCTTTCAAAGCCCGTATTTTCACATCAAGGAGTAAAAATTTCTTGGGAATGTCAAATGCGGAATGAAATAAAAATTCTTCCAATTTTCAACAAAATTTTTATCGATTTTATATTCTTTCAAAAAAATCAATCAAATTTGAATTCAGAATTTCCAAATGTGAGTTTTATGGTTTTTTTCAGGCACCCCAGTATCGTATACGTCTCTGTCTCCCTTCCACGTCCACGTATTGTTCGCACGTATCCGTATGTGACGCGAGTGAGTGAGCGTGTGTGTATGTAACATATATAATACCGTAAAGTTTAGAGGTAGAGCCGGTTTCGAGAAGCTCTTCCTCGCACAGTATACACGCCTAAATTCCCTAAGTTTCAAATTAGACAAGCGTCCCTGCATGGTAGGAGCCACGAGGATATCGTGGCCTGACCTTAATTCGGTTTAAATTTATTCAATTACAAACTTACGCTGTCTCGGCAACCACCCCAGGATATACGTCTGGCATTAAGGGTGCCTCTACTTTTATCCTTGGGTATAGGTATTTCATAATCGTTCAATTATTCAATAAAGTCAATTAAATCTAAGATGAAAGGATAATTTTCTACAGATACCGAACAATATTTATCCTATCGTCGTGACCCTTAACTTAACCCCTATTCACCTCCCGCTGAACCACGAGCGTCCCTCAAAGGGCTGGGGTCTTGAATTAAGCCGGTGTTAGAAGAGGAGTTGAGACTGAAGGCTCGAGAACGAAGGAAGGAAGGGTCTGAGAACAAGCCGGAGATCAAATGGCTCTAATTACCGTTTATTTCTGGTAAAATCTAATTGGATATCGCAGACTTTTATGCATCTGGAATATATTTAAAATTCGTTAATGCGATTGAAAAGCGATTAAATTCGATTATTTGCTTTTTAATCAACATAAAGTCAAGTTTTATCCTCTTTTTTTATTTATAATTTCTCTTGAACTAACGCCATCATTTATACTCCATCTTTTCATCTCTCTCTCTCTCTTGTTTGAATTACGTAATTTACTTTCTCGGTATGAAATTCATTGCGGTATAAATTTCCTGCGCGATATACCATACACTCGACTGCAGCAATCATTATTATTATCCCCTTCATCGAATATACGTATATTACGTCTAGATTATGAAATTTCTATCAATATTTTAAACTGTGATTATTGAATTGATATCGAATCGATAAAACTCATCGATTAATTGACTAATTAAATAATTACGTGAATATTGATTAAAAAAATATGAATCAAATTCGCTTTATAATCCGAGTCTGTAATCAAAGGGTTAACTCAGTACACGCTCTAGGGCCGTTGAATTTGTCTGTCAGTTACAGTCTGTTCACGAACTATATATATATATACTCCAAACTAAACAGAGGGAAATACATATATATACACGTAACTCATATTTATTATCTCACCAGAGGTCGAGGAGCTATTTTTATCAGTCAAAAGTATTTCACGCAAAGTGTAGAGCGTAACTAACTAAGCGGTGTTCCACATTTTTTGTTTTGTTTTACATTTCATTTTTTTTTTTTTAGTCATTTAAAAATAAAAATCAAGATACATACATTTTTGGTATTTTTTTTGTAACGATCGAATTATTCAATTTATCCCCCCTTTTACTTTTTTTTATAGTAGTTAAACAAATTATATTTGGTGAATTTTTGTAATAACTGAATCATTTAATTATCGTTTATTACCTTCTTCTTCTTTCTTTGAAAGTCGTTGGGAAAGGAGATGAAAAAAAAAATGAGAAATACGATTTTTCGATTTTTTTTATAATTCGATTATTCATTGTCCTTCCCCCTGTACCTTTTTTTCTTGAATTAACTTAACAGAAATTAGTAACGTAATAATTTGATTTTTGTCATAATTGTTCGATAATTTGATAATTATTTTTCATTTTCTAGACTTTTGAAAATAAAAAATTTGGAAAAACTAAATTTTTCGATTCTTACTTATTATTCAATTATTCAATTATTTCCTCAGTTTACTTTTTATGGTATAGTTGATTTTTTCCGAATAATGTGATCGTATTGAATAATTTTTTAGTGATTCTGAATCAAAATAAAAATCAAAATTGAAATTTGAAGAGACAACATTTTTATCGTTCATTTAATTAAATTATTTCCCTTGTGTCTGTTGAACGTGGAGTTTAGTTGCATCGCGCACACAGTCTCGAGAGGCATAAGACAGGAAACCGGTGAGATTCGAGTCCCGCTCGCCTTGCGCTCATGTGTCAGCTGTGTATATAGCTTACATAGAGTACGAGTACGGGGTAGAACCAGAGACACGTATGGTATATAGATATAGATTTATAAAAGGCCGCGGAGGAGCGAGAGACGTGTGATACAACCAGGGCCGCACGTATCGAGTAAATCCGTGATTCGAATATTTGAAAACCGATACCCGACGACAATATTTCTGTACATGAATTTTAATCGAATTATTCGATCACACCGGCGACCGGGGATGAAAACGAATTCAGAAACTCGTCATTTTACCGCAGCTTCGATACATATTCCCTTATTTATACTCATTTCATTGCGGAATACGAAAAATCCCTGTTCAACTTGATAAGATATTTCACTATGTTGTGTATAATATAATTGCTCACTACGCGAGCGTTAAAAAAAAGAAAAGCGGATTTGGGCTGACTATGAGCCGATTTTTGAATTTTGCAAATCTGACCTCAGATTCTTGATCAGCGGTTCAAAAAATCTTCTAGTACCAATTTTTATGAGTTTTCCCCCCCACCAGCAAATTGAAATTTCGCAAATTTTTTGTTCAGATTCGTGTTTAGGGTCCGAAAAACCCTTCGAGTATCAATTTTCATCAAAATCCAAACATTTTTATTATTATTATTATTATTATTTTGCTTCAGATTCGTGATCAGCATCCCTAAAAACCGTGTGGTACCAAATTTCATTCAAATATAAGACTTCCTTTCTTCTCTGATAATAAAGAAACGTGAAGTTGATAAAAATTCGGTTTCATGAATATTAATCAAGTTGATTCTATTAAATATTGTCTCACTGGTTATATTATTATCGATAATTTCTGTTCATTCGTGAGTAAATATTTTTCTTTCCGTGTACAATGTACATAGCTTGACGTACAGATCAGAGATACGTTGCGATGAATATCTTGAGTCGCATTGATAATTAATTATCTGAATCATTCGACGACAACCGACGTGTCTTGAAGAGATAAGAACAAAAAAAAATAAAAAATCGTACATCGAAAAATGATAATTTTTATATACTTTTTTCCTCAGTTCATTGTATTTTAGGTATTTCACACGGCGTTACCCTCGACACAAACTGTAGTAATATGTGTTTAATTTCGATTCAATTACCGCACCTCAAATATTAGGAAGCCCCCCCCCCAAAAAAAAAAAAAAAACAAAACTCGAGGCTAATTGCTTCAACTCTGAATAAATACTCTATAATATATAGTATCCTGAACATAGTTGTTTGAAAATCTGCGGTAATTAAGGTGAATTCCGATTTCGTAATCAAGGACATACACAGCGTAATTTTCTCGCGGCCCTGTGTCAGTTATTAAAACTTTAATCATTTCTATTTCATCGTATAGTCGGTTCAAAAAGTTTTTACTCTCCGTCTCTGTCTCTCTCTCTCTCTCTCTCGGTATTATCAACGTCGGTATATCTATAGATTTAACTGCATCAGCAGCAGCAGCAGCAGCAGCAGCAGCAGCAGCAGACACACTCACACCGAGCTTGCGTGTATATGTGAAGTATTCACGTATATCGTACAGTCGATGGCAGCTGCCCCACACAACTTTCATACAAGAGTCTGTACTTGCCTGCCTAATGTCTGGCTATAAATATTACAATTCCACTATACCCTGCCCCCTACCCCGTCCCGTGCTTACCGATCTTATACTAAAGAAGTTTCGCTTGCTTCTTCGATAATGTATCGAACCAGCCATTTTCTGTATAATTTTTTTTTTTTTATTATTTTGTTTCTATTATTTTTTTTTTTTTGTTCTTGTGTCTCATGAAGAAAGACACGCTACACGATGTAGAGAATTTTCCCCCACCTTTTAGATAACTATAATCAGATTTTGTTCCTCGATATTTTTATTATTGTTCAAAATTATTATTGAATTATTTGAAGAAATCAAAATCGACGTATTGCTCATCAGTTTCGTTTGGCGGAAAAAAAAAATAATAATGAGTGTAATAAAATAGGCGCACCGCTTCTTTTCAAAATGATAACCGTACCTGAAATACGTTTATTATTATAATCGATAAATCACAGGACTTTTTACTGTGATCGTTTTGCTCTGGAATGTATAATATTATTATCTATATAGAGAAATATAGTTTATATATTCTCGTTTTCCCCAATTTTTTAAAACATATTTTGTCTATTGTCAATAATAAATACAAGTATCAGTGTATATTGACTGACGTATATGAATATAAATGATTGAATATGAAAATAATATACAATATCATAATAATTTACACGCGTCACTTACTGTTTTTCTTTAACAATAGGAATAATATAAAACATGAAAATTAATGAAAGAAAAGAAAAACAATTAATGAGATATAACAAAAACTTATTAAAATATCCGGACACATTAGCGGTTTAATTAATTAACCGTGTATCGATTGAACCCTCCGAGAATGAGCCGCGCCTCGTGTAACATTGGCTACACTGCTATGGTCCCAAGTACGATACTAGAGAGAGAGAGAGAAGAAGAAGAGGGAGGAAGGATGACGAGGAGGAGAGGGGGGGCGGGGGGGGGGGTCGAACCGAAGGGAACGAGGGGGGAGTCAACCTGCTCACGACAGTGTTTCTCAAACGATATTTACACCATTAAATATAGATATTTGAAAAAAAGAATAATAAGAACAAATAACTGCAATTATTTAAAAAAATTATTTACTATCTTATATTGATTCAATAATAAAAAATGTTTCCTCACACCATAAACAGAGTCATTAATGAAATTATACGGTTAATAATCTATGACGTCACGTATATATACAATATTATGAAAATTCCAAGAGTATAAAAATAAACTACCCGATTCAATTATTATTGTTATTATTATTATTGTTACGAATGTTATAACAGTGAATTTAATTTTTTTTTTTTTAAAGTGAGAAGAGAGAATATTCCATAATTATTTAATGAGAACATTACCGATGCGATGTATATCGGTTTAATCCGATGAATCGGTTGATACATAATATAATACTGCGACACGAAGAGAACGAGCAGCAGTGTCACCACCACAACTACCACGAGTATTCAAGTTTTGTTTTTAGCCTAGAATTACTATATCGTACATGACGATGAATACTAACTCAACTCTATACGTATCTTTAGCTTTCGAATGTATATAATCAAACGTCGTAACATACGCACTGTGTTCCTTCTCATTCTGTTTCTTTTTTCTTATCTTATTCAAATCTTTATTCATTCTTCATTCCTCTTTTATTTTCAGAATACTATATTTTATTTTCTTCTTCTTTATACATATTACACATCGAATGTGAATGTGACACGAGAAGCCATAGAAAATATAAAATATCTACCAGATAACAGAAAATTAATTTAAAAAAAATAAAAAATTGAAACTAATCAAATTAATGAATAAAATCATGTTCAATGAGAATTTTTCTTTTTCTTTTTTATCTACACACGGTGTAAAATGACGCGATAATATAGCCAGTGAATTTACTTTATATTACTTTACGATTAATATGGTATATAGAAGAGAGGTATATAGCTATAAGGTACAAGGGAAGCAAGTAGTTTATTGAGAATTACTGTAATAAATAATGCGAGGGGGGGGGAGACCAGCCAGAGAGGTTCACCAGAGGGGTGAGAAACGAGGGACCAGAGAGTGGGGGAGGATAGAATATAAGAGAGAGAGAGAGAGAGAGAGGAGATGGAGCGCCTGTGCGCATACGTAGCATAGCCCCCCACACGTGCGTGTGTAGCTCATAGAGTATTCCCTGTAATCCCAAAGAGAGAGAGAGAGAGAGAGGGAACGGAGGCAATCGTCTCTGTCCCACTGCCTCTCCCTACTCCACGGGTACGTAACTAACAATAAACTATCTACGGAGTCTATTTATCTATATATAAACTCATGCGATCCTGTTTATACGTACGTCGCGAGGCTTGAAGTTTATACTAGTGACGGGAAATGAAATGATATTAAAAAAAAAGTAGTGTGTTCTTTTTTTTTTTTTTAGTTTGATTAACAAAAATCAGTGACTTTCGATTTCCAAAGACTTCCATTTCAGTATTATGAGGAATTCTTTTAAGGATGTATTTATTGACTGTACAATCTCAACCAAAAATGATTCTCGTCGGCAAATTGAATACTTTATGATAAGATAAAAATCGGAAAAAAATCAACCATGATAAAGATGATAAGAGTATTCATTTTGAATGATAATAATGCCTGAAAGTTATCAATAAATTGTTTAAACAAAATATTGTTTAACAAATTCTCTGGTAACGTTATTCTTTCTTCATCTCAAATAGATGCCCTAATTTTTCTGAACACAAATGCATTTTTTAAGAATTTTTTCACTATTTTGAAATTTCTGTTTTCGAAAATTTGTAAAGGCTGTATTTACGAAACTATTTGATCCACGCTCCGGAAACTTAGGAATTTTAATCTACATCGTTTTCACAAAAACATATCCAAAGTTCAGAATTTATTTTCATTTTTCAAAATTTGGCAATTTTCGAAAACTGAAATTTCAAAATAGTGACAAAATTCTTAAAAAATTCATGTGTATTCAGAAAAATCAGGGCATCCATTTGAGATGAAAAAAAATAACGTTACCAGAAAATTTGTTAAACAATATTTTGTTTAAACAATTTATTGATAACTTTTGGGCGTTATTATTATTCAAAGTTAATACTTTGATCGTCTTGATTGTGGTTGATTTTTTTCCGATTTTTATCTTATCCCGAAGTAGGAGACCGGTGTCGGTTGTAACACGGTGTCAATTGTTACAACGCAAATAACGGCGCCATCTTGCGCAAAATGTCCGAACTGCTTGGACATGTCCATGGCAACGTCCATTTCGCTTCTGCTACCCAACGTTTTGCCAAATTTTATGCGCTCTTTCCTTCATTTTTGTCGACTTTTATGGTTTTCTACTCCCGTGAGTAACTTTATCACTCCCACTATGTTTTGGTCTAGTATCTAACAATAATTTTTTTTTAATAATTGATCGATTCTATATTGATCTATGATGGTTTGGCTATAAATGATATCAATCAGCATTTTTAGATCATGACGCGTAGGATAATATTTAATTTATTTACTGAAAAATGTCGCAGGTGTCAATTGTAACACGCCGATCGGTGTCGATTGTAACACTATAGAAATCAATGCACTGAATGCAAAAAATGGGCATACATCGGTTGCACCGATGGTGGTGCATTCGTCATCTGCGATGACTGCTCAAAAGCTCAACTGTCTTATTCGTTGTTGAATTCCCGTTATAAATTTTATTGCAGAGATATGAATAGCTTCAATTATATATTAATATTGGAAATGTGTGTTTGTCTTTGTGACAAAAAATATTGAATAACAATGTATTAGTTTACTGAAGACCTTTGAAACCAGTTTTGAGGGAGTAAATAAATATTTTCCATACAATTATATCATATCGCTTCCGTGTTACAATTGACACTAGAGCTGTTACAATCGACACCGGTAAGGTGTCAATTGTAACATGTGTAGCAATGCCCAACTTTGATTTTTGTTGCTAATTTTGAAATTGTTTTCGAACTGAAAAAAATAGAATCAGCGAGAGCAAAGATCAACGAACTTGCTCGAAAAAAAAAAAATTCTAAATGGATAATAGTGAGCGAGAAAAAAAATATTTTACAAAAATTGTTACAACCGACACCGGTCTCCCCGAAGTACCTAATATTGTCGACGAGAATCACTTTTGGTTGAGATTGTACGGCCAAATACATCCTTAATTCTAATCTAAGAATTCCACAGACTTTCACAGATTTCAAAGGAATTCCACGGACTTCCGAATACTTTCAAAGACTACCGTTTGAATATTGTGACGAATTTTTCAAGCCCCTCGGAATATCGATCCAGATTCTGATGATTGTTATTAATTTTTGTTTTTGACCTTGTTATCATATCTATAATTATGATAATGATAAAGCCGCTTGTGACTGTATATAACGTTAGGACTAGATTACTTCATGATTCATTTTACGTAGTAAAGTGAGTAGGACGTGACGCTAAGCGGGGATATAATATAATTTTATGTACATCCATACATATACATACACGTATGAAATCGGAGTAGATTGCTCGGGTTTTGGGTCGATTTTCTTCGGTATGAGAAACGCTTCGAGCATTTGAATTTCGATGTTAACTAGTTTCGAATTATACGTGCGATACATAATCAACCGACCGCGAGGGTTCGAATTAGATCGGATTAGAGAAATTCCTTCACCGTTGTTGAAAACCACCGATTGTCATTTTACCCTATTCAATATTCACGTTTAAAATAGTGATTCTTAGTATACGTGACGTAATTGACTACGATCAGAGATTCATGATCATCTCCGTGTACACGGTAATTCCGATGATGTATTAACACGTCATATTATATATAAATGCACTTGAGATTGTTGTAAGTGAAAAATGAGAGAGAAAAAAAAAGAAACAAACTTACGTGTCCCACTTAAATACATATCTTGTATACCTTATACTTATAGAACGTACATAATAAGGAGGAAAACAATTTTCTCATACAGGCTATTACACGCGGTGTAATTTTGTCCGGTGTTATTTCAACATTTATGTATGTGAACTAGCATAAGCTCTGTATTGTACGCATAAATCTTGACGAAAAAGGAATTTATCACAGCACCAAAACTTGTTACGAAATTATTCTTCTTCTTCTTCTTCTTCTCTACACTGTTAGAGAAATAAAGTGTTAAAACAGATCGAACAAAAAATTTATCCTTATTTCAATATTTTTTGTTTTATTATTACAAAATGTCAAAACTACACGTCGATAGTTCAAATGATATAAATTTGTGTTATATGTATGTGTCAAATTTTCCAAATTTTTCCCAACAGTGTAGAATGGAAGAGAAAACGAGCATTTTGTATTTTATTTTCCTTTCAACATCTTAAAAATAGAATGAACACAAAAATAATACAGTAATGAGTAATTAATCAGCGCCTCGATAGCGTGACGGTAATCTTCTTCTATGTACATAATTCCACGATTCGTGATTCCAAGTAAGATACTGTGTGCACATATAAAATCACACAAATCTTCATTCTGAAAAGTGTTTATTTTTATTTTTTTTTTATTTTTTCCACTTCTCCTCTGCCCACTTCGACCCTGTATTCTCCCACCCTCGCCTCCCCCCCTCTCTCTATCCGTCTACACGAGAAAAGAAACTCAAGTTGCGAGATTGGAGGATAGATGGCCGCAGGAGTTGTATGGGAAATGGTTTAAGATTGTACTATTTTATTTATTTTTTCTTTTTCTTTTTCATTTTTTATCTCTAAATTTGAATCATTCATCGTACAAACAGATTCTATCGTTGTTGTTACCACTGCGCAATTGTATGTATTAATGGGTTCATAAACAATTTTGAAGGGGCGACAGAAACACACGCGGGTTCGTGTAATTATATTATATCCCTACAACACTTCGCCACGTACCATGTGGTCGTTGAATCCTTTGCCCCCTTACCTCCTAGGATATATAGAGTATGAACTTGGCAACTTATAGCTATAAACCCCTAGAATCCGTATTGGAACGGCTTTGAAGATTGCTGATTGAGTAAAGTTCAACCTTTTTCTTTTTTATTTTTCGATTTATCCTTAGGATAACGTTTATATTTGTGATGTGAAATAAATCCATCAAAATATGTGACGTTTGTGACGAAAATAGTTTCAATCAGATAGAAAATAGAAATAAATTGAAGAAAGTTGGAAGACGAGAGGAGAAAATTGTTTCTTCTTTCTTCTGATTTGTTAATTAATCATCGATTTTTGTGTTATAATTATCATTATTATTAAAATTGTTATAAAGAAATTTTTCAGGCTTATGACTTTCGCGTAATGTGAAACCAACTTTTATTTCAACCAAGAGAGAGAAAAAAAAGAAGGAATAATATTAAACTTTCAACCAAAACTTGTTGGTTTCACATTATTGATAATAACAATCTAACGTTTGAGAACTTCACTCGATCGATGACGATAAAAAGAAGAAAAAGTCTTTAATGTATAGAAAGCGATAAAACGAAATCTATGAGTCAAAATAAAACCTATTTCATAGATTTAATTATACGTAGTTTACGTCTCTTGTTTTTCGTTTGGACTTGTTGGTCGGTGAATAAAATCTGCACACGTCACACGATGTGGCCTTGATGAAACGTTTTTTTTTTTTTTTCATTTGAATAATCAAACGATAATAAGAAAAAAAAACAATAACTATTTAAGGATATGGTAAATTGAGAGCGTGTACAGAAAGAACATATATATATATAGAATATAATACATAAGAATAAAGAAGATTCAACTTTTGAGAGAGTGAAAGTATGCGGGCAGCTCAAAAGTACCTACTTTGGTGAAATTGAGTTTTAGAAGTCATAACAGATAAGTTCCCTAAGAACGAGTCAAGAAAGTTCAACCGAGTGACAGAAGCGATAACATAATTTGTTGTTCTTCGAGGATATGAGGTTATTTTTATTTAATTATGAGTTCAAACATATAGTCAGTATAAATTAGGTATATAAATTGTTAATTAAAGGAATCTCATAGACCGAATAATAAAAAGTACATTAATTTCAATTGATTTTAGTAGCACAGGGTCGCAGGCGCCTCGTGTGACACAGACTTTTATCACGATTTTATATTCAGGTTAAGGAAAGTATTTTGCATAATTTATTTTAATGTAATTTTATTTATTTATTACATATACATCATCTTGTTTTATTATTTTCTTTCTCAACTACTTGAATAAATGACATAAAAAAAAAAAAAATAATAATAAAAATTTCAACGCATTTTTAATAACAGCTTTTATTTTATCCTTCTCTTCTTTTTGTTCGGTAAAATAACAGTTATACAGTAAATAGCAAAAAAATAATAATAATTAGTCAATCAAAAATATTTCAAACAATAAAAAGTTTTAGACAATGAAAAGAAAGAAAAATTTTTTATCGTTTTTACAAAAATTTCAAGTAGAGTTTAAAGCAAACGCTGTTACAAATTCCGCTAATAGAGGCCACGTAATGTACCTACGGAAATTCCAGAAGTCTTCGTTGGAAAAAATATCCTTGTAGAATAATACGAATAATTACATGCATAAAAGAGCGAAAGGATGAAAAAAAAAAAAAAAACGTCGTTGGATTAACCGAAAAATAAATTTTCCCACATTATTTATGCAGTGTCTGTTAGTTTATTCATAGAATTGACTCTGAATAAAATAGAAACTTGATAAATTGGTGAAAATAGTCTCAAAAGTGGTAATTTATTCGAGCGTGTCTATAGAGTCGTTAACGTTATGTTTTATCAGATAGCAAACCCACACACGTGAATAAAATTTGTCCCCGTATCACTGCTGAAATTAGATACAGTTGGATTATACGAGTTCGTTAGATCAGGTTCAGTCGTGTCAACCTGATATTCTACCTAGCACAATTTCGAAACCAATTAATCGGTACTATCGATTAACCGAATGTTATCTACGGTCCATAAAATCGAAAAAAAAAATCAGATAAAAAATGTATTCACACTGAAAATATTGAATTCTTATTTCGTCTTCATATTCGATATTATTTTACGCGTTTTTTAGAAGGTCTGAGACACACGTAAGGCAATTATGACACATAAGCTAATAAGCTGATGTACACGAGTCGATTCTAATAATTGAGTAACGAAAAAATTGGAAGAAAAAAATAGTTATTCAAATGAACGATAAAAAAATAATCGTGAGTTCATATATTCGCGTGTTGATTAATTAATTAATTAATTAATTAATTATTTAGTATCACGAGAAATCTCATCCTTCATGTTATTTCTGTCCGCCATATAGGAATTATAATTATCTACTATTAAATTAAAATACCCCACAATTAACCTTATCACATGATCTACAAAATCACGATAGAATTATATCGCATGAATTTGAAAAAATGCTGTAATTCAGTTAAAAGTTTTCGAAATTCAAAGACAAATTCGTGCTCAGCGAATCAAAAAACCTTCGGATATCAAAATTTGCTGTTTTGATATTTGCAAATCTGACTTCAGATTCCTGATCAGAGACCCAAAAATTCTTCCGATATGAATTTTTATTTTATTTTTTTATAATTTCGTTACTCAAATGATTCAAAAAGTACTAAACCGATGAAACCCGATTTTTAATAATTCTCAACATTTTCATCTTCGGGGTTATCGTCGTAACTTCTAATAATTAAAAATAGAGAAACCGGAAATTGAAAGTAAAAAAAATATCGACGATTATACTGAATCATAAAATTTCTGATTTTATCGCAATCATTCCTCACGCGTTCTTCAATTATGCTTCAACTGCACAGAATGAATTGTAGGTAGAATTAAAATGGGCTCATGTATGCGGAACCCGGACAATAAGTTTATTATACTATACAAAACGCATAGGAGTCCTGCAGCAGCAGCAGCAGCAGCATCAGCATCAGCATCAGCTCCACTGCTGCGTTTTATTACACCTACTATACATGGCACAGGGAGAGGAATTGAACCAAGTTTATCTGCCCTGATAAAACCGGGGCCCCCGTTGAGGTATGAGGTAGGGGATTCGCGAATATGGAGATATATTTAATCGAGTTTCCCCGCTGCTATAAAACCACATATAATCACACAAATTCGTAATTGCAATTGGAATTATAATTATAATCATAATGACTTGAACATAATCGAATAGATGTATTTAAATACTATTTCGAAAGTTTCATTTTTACTGTATAAAACTTGTCGGAATCAAAAATAAAAAACAATTTTAAACTTCATTTTTGTTTTTTCTTTTCAAAGATGTTTCAACCTTGCATTTAATAGCAGCTCGTTCAGGTTTCAAGTTCATCGAGTAGTTTGCGTGCGAACCGACCACCGGGTGTTACACACGTTCAAAACACTGATATTAAACCGAATAAATATATACGCACAGAGAATGATATTAAAAAAAAAAAACCTGCCAACTTCATGAAAGAGCGAGAGAGATAGAGATTGAGAAAAATACGTTATACGTACAAGCTTATGCTTACGTCACGATAATGAAAAGAGACAAGAAAAAGGAAAGAAGGAATTGTATAATTAGATACTTGAGTTTGATTATTTTTAAACATAATGTCTGTCGAGTAGAGAAGAAAAAAAATCGATAGAAAGAATTATTCGACCTATGTGTCAGAAGAAAAAAAAAAGTTGTTTAATTTTATGAATCTATTTTTTGCCTTCGTCAGACAATTATTATGAAACTGAAATGAAAGAAAGAGGCCAGAGTATAAAATTTTGAAAAATTACATTCAGGAGAAGCTTTTGATGTTTGGCTGATGGCTGATAGCTTGAGCTTCATACAATTTATTATGATCAGTCCTTTTCGATATTCGTTATAAACGTCGTCGTATCATCGATTACGTAACCTTGCTAATAAATATATCCCCTGACAATTGCTAGTTGCACAAAGTAATTCGCGTCTTCTATTGTTATGAAAAACACAATTACGCAATAAATTCAACATCGAGTTGAGGTATTATATTCAACAAACCTTAATAACGTTCTGTAACGTAAATAATTGATTAAAAATTCAATTTTTAACAATATTTATATTGCAATAAATTCAACATTTTTTTTTTTAAGTCTACAATAGCGGATGATATAATTAGACTTTTATTTTCCTAGTAGATAAAAATAAGAATAAACGATGGTAATTTTTTTTTTTTTTTAAACATATACAAAAAAAAACACAGCTGACACAGTTACTTTTTTATTAGTTCAATGCTAACTCGAAACAGTATATATTTTTCATATACTTTAAACAAAAGTTTTGAACACGATATGATAAATAAATGATAAGACTAGTTTTTTTTTTTTTTGTTCCAAAGACAGTGTTTTTTCTTTTATTCTTTTATTTTTTCTTCAATGGTTAGTTTGAAAGCCTCTAAAAGCGAATGAGTCAGTAGTTTTTACGTCACGTTATAGCCGCGGTTTATTTACCGATGAGAGAGAGAAGAGTAAAAAAAAAATCGAAGATCGAAAAAAAAATAAAGATTGATTATAATCGGTTCTGATGCCTCGTGAATAAAATTTTATGTATATTAAATCGCGTACATACTCGACTCGATTTATACCAGAGTGAATCACGTTCTCGTTATGTTAGATATTCCATAAATAAATATCAAACTGCACAGTGCAGAGGTCTAGTGGTCCGTTAAAGTTACTTTTAGCTACCGTGGTATAATATCGTCGTTTACATTTATCTATGGAGTCTGTGTGCGAATAATTTTGCGGAATTTCCTACCTAAGAATAAGAAAATAAAATAAAAGAGTGTAAAACCGTACATGAAATAAACAACGAAGTTTGATAAGAAAAATTTTAAACCATTTTCTTTTCTTTTCACTCGGCTCACACTAAGCAAGAACCTGGGGGTTAAAGTCAAAAGCCACTTATACAAACTCGATCTTTGTAATACCGATCAAGATAACGAACGCTAGCTATATGTATTCCTCCTACTCCTCGTGACTATTTGCATTTCGTGTACGGTTTCCCTTAACCCCCTAAAACCTCTTCTCTTCTTGGATATGCATGTATGTATATATATATATATATGTGTGTGTGTGTGTGTGAGTGTATATAGTATATATGTATATATGTACAGACGTGGTAGCAACCGTTTTCACTACATACACACAGACACACATGAGGTGGTATATAAGAGTCGTTCATTTCTTTTCGAAGTCAGAAGTTACGACGTTACAAAGATAACACATGAATTTCAGTTTCACATCATGTACGTAAGGAGAAAATAATCGAAGAAAATTGATATTTATTCTTTCACATACTAAAAATTATTACTTATATAAGGAACTCGGAAACTATTTTAATTTTTCCCCTCAAAAAAATAATAAAATTAAAATAAATACCGTCTTATCAGATATTTTCTTCTTCTACTACGACGTAATTAAAATCTTTTGAACTCTCTGAATGTCAGATGATGATAAAATTTAGATTCTACGTAAAAGAGATAAAATAAAATTATATATTGTGTACATGAATCGTCGATTTTTTTTCTTTTCATTGCATAATTTATGCTTCATGGTACATGACAAAAAAAAAAAAAAAAAAAAGAAGAATATTATTCTTATCTATTCATGGAATCGATAGTATCAGCGTATTTATACACAACACATCAAATCGTGATATCAACTTTTCTCTTTGCCAATGCTTCTCTCTAATAGAGTATGTATACAAGAACGATAGCAGAGAAGGAGATAGAGAGAGAGAGAGAGAGTAAATGTTGTCGTTTTGAAAGGCAAAACCATCCGTACAATATAGGTATATGAGTAGATAGGTAAAATACACATCGTGCATATCTATCTATCAGTCTCTACCGATATCTATATATATATATATATAGTATACACACACAGAGCTTTTGTAATGAATTATTTTAGTTCGCCGTAGGCGACTGCAGCGCGACTCTTCCTCCTCGCGTGTCTCCATGTGTGTGTGTATGTTTGTCCGAGATAAGGTACGTAGAGTGGAGTGAAGAGGAGGGGCCGGTGAGGGGACAGGTGGGTTACGGAGGGGGTCTAATGACAGACGCTTATCTCTAGAAATAAGACACTCGTTTATTGAGGAATTTTTCTACGTTTCTTTTTCGTTGTTTTTTTTTCATCATTTATCGTAATTATAATTTATTTATTCAATAACACTCAAACGATAATAAAACAAAAATATAAATCATTTGATGCGCGAAAAGTTCTATATATATATATACAAAATAATTTGTTGAAACAAATGAATTTATAATCGGCAAAGAGATGTATGAAAGAAAGAAAGGGATGACACAGAGAGCGGAGAGAAGTTTGTCGAAGTCGGAGAGTCGAGGTTGCTATGGGAACGGTTTAAACCGGCAAAATATTGTCCGTCGAAGGCTGTTAAGAAGACCGTGCGGAGAAACCCCTCCGGGACGCGAAGGAGAAAGAGGAAAATAGGGGCAGAGAGGGGAAGAAGAGACGGCAGAGAGTCGAGAAAAGGGACATGAAATGGAGTCGTATTTATAAATCCCCAAAATAGAGTTGATTAAAATTGATTGCACGAAAAGAGAAAATGAACGGTGAAAAGTAACTCGAATATCGAACAAAATTGCAAATTCAAATCCAACAATAAAAAAAAATTCAATGTGTAATAGTTCCGGGAAATCGACTGTATGGATATTCTACGAAGTCAAGAAAAATAGTTGAATTCTTAAAGTCAGCGTTAAACGTTGCCGACGTCGAGGCTATTTGCAAGATTTTAAAAGACAGTCAATTTTTAACCCACCAGTGTTATCATATAGTCATTTGATTATCGGTATAGTGAAAATAATAATTTCGTGTTTTTCTCTCAAGGACGTGAAAAAAAAATATATAAAACAAAAACGAACGTCAATTACATTCGTTTTATGCAGTTTGTGCATGTTACGTATGCGTGTATGATCAACGAAGCGTGAAAATGTAACATTAAAATAACGCCTCGCGTAACAGGTACTTTTTCTCTCGAGTGAATTTAATATCTGTTTCGTTATCTCCTAAAACCTGGTCGTGCGGCCATCTTTGTATCCGCGATCGTATTTCCGAACGAGGATACGATACATTCGACTTTAATATCTTCTATGTACTCAAATCCACAGATATAAAAATTACACTTATGAAATAAGTTTGTATAAGCTTGTTTTTTTTTATTACTATAATTCATCCATAAAATGTCTGTATTTATAATACATTAATAATAAATAATAAAATGAAATTTGAATAAAAAAATTTCGTTTTTTTATTCTCTCATGAAAATATCATAGTTTTCACATTCCTTTTATATATTCTTCTTCTCTCTACTTTCATTCTCAGTAATACTTATAATTGAATTTTCAATATACATATTCCGTCTCTCTAATATTTAATTAGTTTAATAATTAGTTTATATTAACTTAGTCCCCCGTGACTTCCGTGCGCGTATTAATCGGTCGTATCTACCCTTAACGCGTACGTTCATTTCTTCAGACGTTCTACGCACAGATAGAGCGCCAGAGTGTGAGAGTAGAAGGAATAGAGAGAGAAAGAGAGAAAGAGAGAAAGAGGGACTAGAGTGCATCGCGCAGCAACACCAAAACCATGCATCGGTTGTAGCTTCACTCGGCTTCATTCGTGGTGGTGGGAAGGTGGATAAATGTGGAGGGGGGAAGGGGAAGGGGGAGTTGGGCGCGAGAGGAGAGACAAAACAAGTGGACGTGGGCAACGACCGGATACTCAACCGTCTCGCGTCTCACTCCGCACTCGGCGGTCGTCGTGTACGGTCGTCTCTCTTCGACTTGTTACATCTTATACCTATATATACATTTTCATCTCTACCTTTTTTTCTTTTCTTTCTTTCCTTCTTTCTTTCTTTTTTTACTATATACGATACATGTGACTATATGGGTATTACTTTTCTTCTTGTTTCTTTTTTTTTTTTTTCTAGATTTTTCTTTCCATTTCTTTTACTTTTTATACACATACATCTATACATATGTATATATTCTCTTTTCTCTCTATCATACACACCTCACCTCACCTCTTCTCTTATCTGACATAGTTAGCTTGTATATACTTATAGGTATACGTATAACAGAAAGAAATACATAAAGAAAGAAAGACAAAAAAAAAAAAGAAAAGGAAAAACGGTGTGGCATGAGATGAAAAGGAGGAGGTATTAAAGCCGGTAAAAGAAGAGTATGCCATTACATTCAACTTCTCAGGGAACGATTCCGATTTCCTTTCGTTTCTTCTATGTTATGTGATATATCATTGAATATGAAATGAAAGAATTTGTCTAATTTTCTCCGTTTTTTTTTTTTCTATACTTTTCTATATTAAAGATCCTCGATATTTTTTTCTTTTCATTTGATTGTAAAATTGAATTGGAAAAGAAAAAAAAAGAAAAAAAAATTGAATTTGGGGGTTTAATTTGAGAACCGTTTTTCAATTCCGCAAGGCTTATTATACTTAACTGTGAAGTACTGCGTATAGAACTATAGAGAGAGATATGGTACATGTTTGATAAACTGGGTCGTGTTCAACTTACTGCATACTCGCGTTTATAATAATAATAATAATAATAATAATAATAATGATAATCGTTGAGGAAAAATATTTGAAATCTTCATTTCTATTTATCTATCCGCTATATGTATACCCGTAGATAAGAACTAGAAATTTTATTGAATCAAATTATACCATCGTTAGATCGTTAGGTCAATACAACACATCGACGATAATAAAATAATAAAACCCACAACGATGTTGTCGTCACGTTTTTGTCATTGAAAAACAATACTGTAATCACTTCGATTTATAACCAACGCACAGTTTATGCCGTGAGAATAACAATTAGACAAAACAAAAAAAAAAAATAATAATAATACAACGTTACATAGCACGCTTGTCTGTTCAAATTAAGATTATAAAAAATAATTTCAACGAAACTAGGGACGAAATATCAAATGCATAAATTAAATTATTCTTCATTATTCTAAATCAATTCCGCGAAATTAGATTTGATTGAACATGATGTACAATAATATTAGCACAAAACGTCGATAATTGTGTCTAGTCTACACCTAAAGAATCTCATTGAACCAAAGCATCGCTCGATGGGATAGGCTTTTAATTTTAATTAACAGCTCAATATAATACCGCGTGTCTCACGATAGTATATAGTATATAGATACGGATTCGAGGACGTTGAGAATCGTTTCTCTCACGCACACGCGCACGCGTTAGTGTGTTCGTAAACGTATTTATATTCGTGTTAAAAAAAAGTCTATTGTCAGTGATTCTCATCGCATTCAAAGAACTTAGATAAACTGATTGATAGAAGAGAATAAAAAAAAAAAAAGACAAGTACACTAAAAAAACGTATCGTTAGCCAAGTTGTAGGTATTATTTTTTTTTTTTGTTCTTAACAGTACATACGCATTATGAAAAATGTCTTATAAGAGTTGGAAATTATTATTGTCCGAATAATAAAAATTGAAGTATATCGTGACCCAATTTTGATTTCTTTCCCCGCAAGATAAAATCGAAACGTGTATTTTTCCATCCATCTGAACGTGATATTAAATCTGTACGTTTACTCGTACAGGCGTTGTTAGTGTATGTAAACTCGTTGCAGGACAGTGCATCAAAGCAATGTACCATGTGTGCTAATTGGCACATGAATCACGTACTCTATAGCGTCCAGTTACTAGTAGGTATGTTCACCTTGTGTATGAGTCTGTATCAACTATATATCCTCTACGTTCGTAGGTACGCCACACACGAAGATATAGATTTACGGAAATTGCACTGTACTGTGTCTGTGTATTTTTCATTAGACACATAATATTATCTGCGCCGATCGTTGTTACGATAGTGGGATACAATAATGGTAAACCTCGATTGTTCATATTTAGCCGATTGTAATTTAATCGATAAAACAAACTCCTTATCACGTAATTGTGTTCACGGAAATATGTATTATAGTGTATGAGGGGAATCTCAATTAAAATAGCGATTAATCAGAGAGGCTAGATAAAGAAAGATAAGAGAATGAATCTTTTGTACAGTCAGCTTTGAGACAATTTTCTCTCAGCCTATAGAAACAAAAAAAGAAGGGAAAAAAAGGCATGAAACAATGTCAATTATTAAGCTGTTTAATTATTGTTAAATACGGTATCTGTGTACATAAATTTGTGTATACACGGATAGGTCTCGAAGAATTCTGTTGCTGAAATACGTTGCTTTTGGGGTTAATTTCGCTGAAATGTATAATAAAAAAATTCTAGAGTCTAAAATAACCGGAATTTACATAGAAAAAATCGAAAAAGAATGTTTGACATAATTAAGAAATGTTATTTATTATAATTTTTTATTTTTTCTGAATAACAGTGAAGAATGAGAAAAAAAAAATGGATTCCAAGGCGACTCGATCCGCGACGAGACCTTTAAACATAATTTTAACTTCTTGAGTGAAAAGACAGAAAAAAATGAAAGAAAAAAAGACAAGGAGAAATAAACTACTACACAATCGTTAGTCGTACCTTGGACTCCATTTGCTGGATTGTAAACAGCTCGTATACGGATTGTATAGCTGGTATAGGTTGTATGTACACATAATTACGTGTATACGTGTATATATATCCGTATGCAGAATCGTGCACAAACGATCTAATCTAAACACCTGAACCCTGGACCAGCATATCGATTAGTTCGGGAACGATCGTGTGACAGTAGTGGATAAATACGAAAGGTGTTCGTTAACAATTATTCAAACAATTCTGAATAGTCGTTAAAAATCTTTCATGCGATTTCGAAATTAATTTTTTTCCATTCACAATTTTCTTTCGTTTAATCAAAAACTGTATTCATTTCATTGTCGATTCAAATCAGCTTTTTATCACCACCTCATTGAATGATATAGAATTTCATTTTTACACGTGATAAAAATAGAGATGAAGGGAAAAAAAATTATAATTTCGAGTTCCGTCAAAGCCGTGGAGCCGTGGAGCCGTCGAGGTTGTATAGATATACATGAAATCTCGTCCCACGATGCTTTTGCTTTTTATTTCAGAATATATATATAAAATGGATAGAAATTCTCGTACCTATAACGTAGGATAAACTATTGTCCTCGCATTCCTCTTCCTTCTTCAAAACCGGGGACCCGGTAAAGAGTAAAGAAAAGGGTGGAGGGTGAAGCTCCAGAATTTTACCCTCGTGTATAATATTCGTCGCACGGGGAAAAAAAATGTAACGCCCCGAATAATTTGTCAAACCACGTCAAAAATTTATCACTGTGTCCTTTTTTTTCTGTTTTGTTTTTAAATCGCCGAAACTGTTTTTTTCTTTCAACATCTATAGGAATATATGTGTGTAATTCTATTTTTAGATTCTGACGATTTAATAAGATTGCTAAAAAAAAAAAAAAAAGTGTTACCCAAACCATTAATTTTTTTTTCTTCTTATTTTTCTGACAAAACAATTTTAAATAGTTATTTAAGAAAAATAAAAATCGTGACACTGGAAAAACTGAATCATAGAAAATGTATCATTCTTTCATTGGTAAAGAAAAAAAAAACAAAAAAACTTTTCTTTGATCTGAGAATCGAAATTTAATTATCAGCCCCCGAATTCGTGATTATCTAGTATGAATAATTGACTAATTATAATTATTGTCGATAATAAAATAATAATAATAATGATAACAATTTCATATGATCCGTATGGAAAAAATTCCGAAGCATCAAGGTACGAGTAAAATCGAAGCGATGTTATGTGTGAGATAAGACGAGACGTATAGTAGACTGCTTGGTGGTTATAATAAGTTTTCAAACTGCATTTCACCATTATCTCTCTTCAGCTCGACCCCGCGGTACTGGCTGCAGTCGGTCGTTGGAATCGCACGGTTGCTTTTATAGCAGGTATATAGATAGAATATACACATATATATACATATACATATACATATATCGAAGAGGAGAGAAAAAGAGAAATAAGAAGAAACGAGAATATAAAAGATAAAGGAAAAAAAATGTATTAGTCGACGTTCGATCCCGTGTCGAAGGTAGATAAGCTCTGATAAGGGGTGCGACGATAAATAACTAACCGGTTATTAGAATTCTGATAATAACTAATGAGAACAATGTCATGTAACTAGAATCGAGGTGGAGAATTGAATATGGAATTGAGTAAAATTTTCTTATCTGACTAATTAATTTATCAATTATTAATCAAATGATTATTACCGTTTTATTACTGTTTATTAATCATTAATTAAACATTTATTAGATAAATTACTGAAACTATAATCCAGAAATTAGAAAATGACTTGAAATTTATTTGAAGTAGTTAGCTACATGCGTCCGTGTGTGTTTATGGTATTTTTAAAAGAAAATATTTCTACGCTTTTATCTCGTCGTCGAGTTGGTCTTATCCATTGTCGTTATAATGCCGCATAATAACTACTACGCTCGTATGGTAGGCATGCATACAGTCAGTGGAGAAAATTAAGGAGATCCTATTGTAGATTTTTACCGACTGAGTGCATACCGACTAATATCCTAGTTTTGGATAAAAAAAAATCGACTCTCTAACGATTTTCTATGTACAAAAATATATAAATAACATCTTCGAATTCTTAGTCATATTTTGTCTTATCGTTAGAAAATTTCTTCAATGTTAAATTAAAAAACAAACATGTTCAACATTTCACACGTTGATGTTAGATATTTTTACATAGAAATCTGCTACACGAATATCTACCAGAGAATCAATCATCACCTTAAAAAGTATACAAAAAAAAATAATGAATATATTCTTTCTCACCCTCGGGGAAAAAAAAAGACGTGTTTGAATGGTAGAAAATCAATCCTCTACAGCGATAAGAAAGAGATAGAGAGAGAGAAAAAAAAACACCCAAAGATAACTAGACCGACATTCTGCATACGAATAGCCGAATCACAAGGAGTAATTTTTTAAAGATAGACAAAGACAAGAAGAACGAAAGAAGAGTGGAAATAAATATTATAGTAAGTTTTTCGGTTCGATAAAACGTCCAGTTATATAATAATATGAATAACTCAACTTGTATATGTATATATATATATGTTTTTTTTTTTTTTTTATTCTAAAAATTTATACCTTCGAAAGCATAGATAATGACCTGTGGTAGATAGGTATGTACGACACAAACGGCTCATAGTGTGAGTCCGGAACGCGATACGATACGCGATATGCACTAGGTAGGTATAATACCATATAATAATACAGGCAAGTGTAGAGAAGTGTAAATTGTATACAACGTAGGTGTATAACACAGGTATGTACATAAAAATGTATGTATATAGGCTGTATAAAACGATACAGCAATATAAATCAGCGCTCGCTTCGCTTCATCGAGACACCCCACCTCTACCCCCTACCCGTCGCATACATCTGCAAACCCCTCACCTCTTTTTTTTATTTTTCTCTCCTAGTTGAAACTCTGGCTGAATCATAAAGCCGCTTTTGTTGACCGAAATAAAAGAAGAAGAAAAAAGTAAAAATAAAAAACGTAACTTTTTGTTCTGAATAAGCATTTATTACTATTATTATTATTATTATTATTATTACTGATAATATTTTTTTATATTTTCTTTTGTCACTTAATTAAAAGACAGTAATTGAAATATTTGAGAACCACTGTGTATGTGTGTGTGTGCCTTTGATGCCTCTATGCCCGATGTAGGGAACGATATTACCCACACATATATGCATATAGAAATAGTAGTAACGTACAGCAGCACACATGACGCAGATGTTGGCATAGAGATAGAAAAAGAAAGAGAGAGGCTAGACTTGGACTATGACTGTGACTATGACTATGACAGTATAAGATACGACGAGAAACAGAGAGACACTCTTCTGTGTTATCTTGACTACCATACGAAACAAGGAGATAGATAAATATGTCATATTAAATAATGACGTCACGTTTTAATAATCGTTCAGTAGACGATCTACATATGTTATTTTTATATTTTCAACTACAGATATACTGAATATTATATATGTGTATTAAATTGTAACAAAAGAATAATAATAATAAGTAAAAAAAGATAAACCGGGTTTAGGTTGTGATAATCAAATATTTACATGCGGACTCTGACACGTCTGTGAATAAAAGTATTTTTTCTCTTTCATTTTGCTCTTTTTTTCTAGAAAATATGTATATACGGTCTGCGATCGCGATAAGAAATACAATAAAACCTACTAATATTCTATATCATTTACAGTCGTGTGTGAATAGGACTTCGTCCATGTACGTAAATATATATGTATAGATATATATATACAATACGGAACGATAATTGGCTAAACGCGTTGCGTAAACTGCTCACGTATGTATTTCCAGTTTCCAGTTTCTCAAACTACACAACGTACAGTATAATACACACGTAGTGTATATGTATTTATTGTAAGATTAGCGTCAAACAGTTTTATAATTAGACATAGATAACCCTGTGAAATATCGCGTTAGCAATAAATGGAAAGTGTGAAATATTCATCTAATATACTCAAGCCTAAAGTCAATTTGATGCATCACGTATTTCACGTTGTTCGTATAGTCAGTACCTCCTCAATTTTACGCATTAATAAACTGTCTAGATTTATGATACATGGAAATGTTTTTAGATTTTGATTGAATGAAGAGGAAATATTCTAATTTTTCTAGATTGATAATTTTTACGTTTAATAGTAATAATATTATTATTATATTCCTGTTGTTTGACGTTACATTTTTGTCGAATAATATCGTATTAATGCGATTAGTACGATTGAGTCTGTTGAACAAAGGGTGATATATTTTTGTGATAGACTGTACCACACACGTAGCGTCGTTGATGTTGGCTGTATTGGCAGTACATTCTCAACCAAAAGTGACTTTCGTCGACAATATTGAACACTTTGAGATAATAGAAAAATCGGAATCGAAATAAATCAATCATAGTCAAGATGATCAGAGTATTAATTTTTAATAATAAACAATGCCGTAAAGTTGTCAAAAAATTGTTTATCAAAAAGCGGGAATTTGAAAAAAAGAAATGAGAAAATTGTTTAAAAAAATTCATGTGTACCTATAGAGAAAAATCAATGAATTCATTTCACATGAAGAAAATGAATTTGTTAAACAATGTTTTGTTTAAACAATTTTTTGATAACTTTTGGGGATTATTATTATTATTATTATTATTATTAAAAGTTGATATCGTCTCTCATCGTGGCTGCCTTTTTTTCCGATTTTTATCTTATCTCAAAGGTATTCAATATCGTCGACGAAAGTCACTACTTTTGGTTGAGAATGTACACCCACAACACATCCTCAAATACACTATACACCAGGCATAACGTATGTTCATGTATACACGATTGTATGCGTTAATGTTTATACACAAGGATTCTATATCATAGTTACGAATCTTGTTCCGTTCAAGAACCCTAACATTACCCCCCCGCTGCACAAACTATACCAAAAATATTACATGTATGTAACATGATGATTAATATAATATAATATGAGAGCAACGTATGCGGTTCTGATGCAGAGAACCTGATGTGTGAATATAAATAACTTCTAGATAGGTAACAACACTGGTATATATTCTCATGCCACATAGACACACATATGTATATATGAGCAATAAATTATCATGTGGTTATATACGATGTACGTGTCTATGCATACATATGCACACTATTTTTCTAATTTATATTAACAAGCAATAACGATATGCAAATCCATATGTAGATGGGCGAGTGAATCACGCAACGATTATTACAAACAAAAGAAAAAGGAAAAATCAAGCTACCTAACGATATGTTTTTTCTTTTATAGATAAATTCTTTGTTAATCATTGTTTCCAAATGTAGGAGAAGAAGAAACTAATTCTTGTGATAAGCTCGTGTAGTACGTCTTTTACGACGCTAGATGGAGCGGTGAATCTAGAGAGTGAGAGCGATAGCGAAAGCGAATAGGTGGGAAATGAAGGAAGTGGAAGAAAGTGAAAGAGAGAGAGGAGATTGTACAGTTAAATGAGTAAATGAGTATCAGGGTTTTACTGTACTGAGGGGGTTGTAAACCCACGGGGGGGTTATTACGGTGGGGAAAATTATCGGGACCAGGTATGACTTCCATTTCTCTTTCTCTCTCTCTTTCTCTCCTTGAAAATTAATCGTTGATGAATAAATGAATGAAAATTATACAGAGTAGGTATAGCCGTATATATTGCCTGTACATATATACAAGTATATACAGTCCCTCTTCCGCAGAGTTCGCAGTAGTGCAGCTTAAAGTTCTGTATATACAATCGATCCAATTTCTGGGTCATGTTTATTTCATTAATTTCTAAATAGATGATTCGATATAGAGCAAGTTAAGTAATTATTAATACGAAATATACAAAAATAACTAGGTCAACATTTTTTTTTTTTCAACAGAAAACATTCATTCGCAAGAATTGCTTTACATATATTAGAATAATAAATTGCCTGTGACGAGTTAAATTTAATAGATTATCAAAGATATGTTGAATACTGATAAAAAAAAAAATGGAAGAATGACATGGATTCATTAATTTATCTAAAAAAATAAAAGAAATGACACAAATTCAATTCTACAGCTGTGTATAAAAATTACATAATTTAAATTCTATGAAATTCAACGTTAATTATTTTCCTGTTATGCAGACAGTAAAAATGTAATGACTTTCAAATATATTTATCGAGTTAACAAATTTCTATTGCAACTAAATTCGTTAGATTTACAGATATATTTCCATACATAGATTTTCCAAATGAAATATAAAATATTAATTATACATATAGTATTTAAAAATTATTTATCTACATTCAATCTTCTTCTTTTTTTTTTTCTAGTATTTCAATAAAACATCTGACAATTAAAATTGGTTTATATATGTTATTCAACTTGAACCGTCTATAGTTTTTATTATTTTTTATTCATTCTTTTCTTTTACCCTGCTGCCTATCTTCAATTTATCAAATGATAAAACAAACTTGATTTATCACCTACTCTTTTGGACTTGTTTTCCCCCCCTCTCACTCTCTCTCTAGATATATAATACATATATATATATACAGACGTACGAGAATACAGCATGGTTTTTTTTTCTTTTTCTTGTTTTTTCGCGTGTGTTTTTTTATTCCTTGTTTTTTGTGCTGAATATCAAATCTTTGCGGGCAAAAATCTCAACACGGTCCTTATGTATATATATATATGTATGTATGTATGTATAAACTGGGTATAAAAAAAGAGAAAAAAAATTTATGAGAGTTTTGGCACCGGATAATAATATGAAATAAATTGAATAAATTAAAAAAAAATTAAATTATTCTGTTTTATTTTAATGTATTTTGTGAAAAACTATATACAATATCCTACAGGTGTAAGAAGTGCATTTTGCCCACGATTAAAGTTGTACTACTACATATATAATGTTTGGTCGCTTATCTAATTGTGTAAACGCGAGTGATTGTCGTTGATGTTTCATTACTCGACCTTCGCGCCAATGTACCTTGCGAAATAAGGCGGTTGGTGAATTAGACGATAATAACTAACGAATAAGCGTTTTGATTTATAATCCTATTCATTTTTTTCATTTTTTTTTTTTTCAACAGTTAATAAATCAGCGTCGATTAGAAATACGATAATTAATCGAGAGGATTTACGCACCGTGTGTTTTAGAAATAACAAATTTAGAATCTCTTTGTTCTTTGTTCATTTTTTCAAATTCCTCCATATAGTCCGAAAAAAGGACTGTCAGAAAAAATTCAACAGCAAAAACATAATAGATATTGTCAAAAAAAAAAAAAAAAAAAGTTTGAAATTTTATGTACTAGTTTATAAAAGCAAGATATTGAAGAGAAAGAATTAATGAAAGTGAAAAAACGAATTAGAAAAGTAATTAAATATGATTATTTCAAAAATTGCAGAAAGTTATAATATCGTAAAGAAGAATTTTTATATTCGCAAGCGAATAAATACCCACAGAATACACTTCGGAGGATTGAAAATCTTAATTACAAAGTTCAATTAATAAATAAATTAATCGAAAATTATAGCCAATATTCAACGAACATTATTAAATTTTTTTCATCTCTTTTTTACATTCGTAAATTTAATTTCAAAAGCAGTTTGTAAAAAATCGAATAATAAAACTTTAATTACAAAATAAGATGAAAAAAAAAAAACAACAGGTAAAACGTTTTTAATTTGCAAAAATTACCATAAATATTTCATCTATCTTCTTTTATTTTTTCTTCTTTTCAAAATAATTTATTTCATTTCTTTTCTCTTGTATCAGAGTCGATTATCAATCGTTACGCAACACCGTGACGTAACTGCGAACTCGTTCGTCGTTCATACAGTTCAGATTTCTTGGGGACGAACGATTAAATTCGTTACAACTTCTAATAATAATTGTTATTTCTTAACTTGTGGTTAACAAAGCGAAATACATATTATCTTTCGAAACGAGAGATAAAAAGAGCGGCTCGAACCCTCGCGGACTTTGAAAGGCGGAGGGAGAGCGAGAAAATCAATTTTCCCGTCTCTTCCTTTCCCAGATCCCACCTAGAATCGTAAAAAAAAAAAAAAACCTGACGTCACGTTTCTCCTGCTGAGGATATAAGTTTATCCGTAAACATTAAAATCGTTTGAAAAAAAGAAAAACAGTTTGATAAAATAATAATTATAATAATCTATGTCGTTACAAAATCGGAATATATATATATATCTACACGTAAGAAGAGTAAAAAAAAAAAAAAGAGACAGAAAAAGAAAACAATAAAAAATTACTGGTAAACAGAAGCAGCAGCAGCAGCAGCAGCAGCAGCAGCAAAAAAAAAGCAATAAGGGGAATTTAATTAACTCGAGAACAATCCCGACGTCAGATATTTTCTCATGGTACGTTTCGAACGAGGAGAGAAAGAGAGAGAAACTCGGAAACAAGAACGAGTAGAGTAATAAAAAAAAAATAAAAAAAAAATTGTAAAAAAAAGACAAAAAAAAAAACTTCAAAGTAAAATACGCCACGTTCTTTTGTACCATTGGTGCATACACGCGCGCATGTAGTAGGTATAGGTATAGTGTTGTGTAGGTATAGCTCGGTTCTGCACAGACGGCGAAATAATTGTTTGCTCTGAAACTTTTAGTTGGCATTAATACAATTATTTGCTATAACCACCGTCTCTTGTATATCCATATGTGTGTGTGTGTGTGTGTGTGTATATGAGTCATTTGAAATCGTTGTATTAGTTTTCCTTTACAACTTTTCGAAATATCCACTATATATTATTATTATTATTATATTTAGATTTCTTCGAAATCTCATCGTGTGACTCAGCCAAAATAACCGTTTTTCTCATCTCGTAATTAATTCAGTAGATATATATAAAATTTATTGAAATGTCGATCAAATATTTATTTCACACTACGTGTGAGTGAATTTAATTTTTATTTTTATTTTTTCAATTTTAATTATCTTTTCTTGTCAACTTTTCCCACTTCATTATTCATTTTTCATATTTTTTATTTTTGCCAAGTTGTATGTTTAAATTATATCACCTGCATACCTGCTTACTTATATTTTTGTACCGCACTACTGTGGTACGACAAGAATGAAATAAAACGAATAATACAAAGTCATGTATACCTATATACGTATATACGATAATGTGGCTATGGACTGCAGAGTTTTAACTGCGGTAGAAAACCGTCTTATATACTCCACTTTGGCTCTACTATAGTAGGTATGAAGCTATATAAAAGGTCATACAAAAGGTACAAAAGGTAAGTCGAGGAAAAACTCTGGATACTACTCATACCCTGAGTATATTTTTAGAAATATATATATATGTATATTTTTTTTGGTCTCAAGAATTCTGTAAAAATCATTCAACTTGAAAAAACAAATTAAATATATTATAAACCGATTGATTATTTCTCTAACTATGTTGATCACTGATTGTAGATTTATCTGTTAAAACCGGACATAATCAATATAATCCGTGGTAATGATTGAATCGATTGAATAGAAAGCAGTTCTAGAGTTTAGGTAATGAAACGAGTTTCTGACTAGGTATATAGGCACGCGGTTTGTTCCTCGATTAGTTTTGTTATAAATATACGAATCGTTCAAGCGCTAATTACTTTTACGAGCATATGGAAAATCCAGAGATCATAATTAATAAGGTTATGTGCTCACTCGGATCAGGCGCACGATATAATTGAGAACAGAAAGAAAAAAACGAAGTAAAAAAAAAAAAAAAAATTCTATAAAACCACAAAGTTTGATGTGTTTCACATTATGATCGAATATTCATCCTCAAATCATTCATATTCTGTATAATTTTTTTGTTTGTTTTTCCTTGAAAAACAAAACAAACAAAAAACGCTTTTTATTATGTAAATTGGATTAAAAAAATCTGAATACGTTTTTAACTTGGTTTAATTATAAAATATGTATAATCAAAATTTGTCAATTTTGTTGTTCATTTTCTTTCTGATTAATTATTGAAATCTACAATCTTACTAGTGTTTGATGAATATATGTTCAAATGAAGGAATTAATGAGAAAACAGAAAAATTTCCGAGTCCCATGTCTTCCAGGTTTCGTTCTATATGAGACTCGTTGAAACTCTTTTCATTTTCTATTTTAATGAAACTCATTTCCATTTTTCCACTCTTCTACTTTTCGTTTCTCTCTTTTTCGCGTATCTCTATAGTAGATATTGGTAAATTGTTTCATATTCTATCCCCATGCAGCCATTATAATATACATATATATATATGGGGCATTCCACGCCAATTCGACCAGTGTTAAACCCCGACCGTCTCAAGATCATTCCATGTTTTTTCCTAACATTCTACTCAGTAAAAAACGCGTTCAGAATTTTTTTTTTTGATTTTTTTTATCAAACCGTCAATTTGTTATACATTTTTTAAATTGATTGAGAATGCGGCTTTTTCAAAAATCTGAAAAAATTCTCAAAAATCCAGTGGATGACACGAAACAGCCCCCGTTTAGGCAAACGTGGGCCGAATTTTTTTTCAATTTTTTTTTTTCACTTAATTCGGAATTTTTTAATTTCAAAAACTGAAATTAACACAGGATCAAATTGTGAGCGTCAAATAAGGGTCATAAATGGTGGAACCGAACGTTTCCGAGTAAATTGAACCTTATTTGACGTTTGAAATTTGATCTTGTGGTAGATAATATCAGTTTCAAAAATTAGAAAATTCCGAATTGAGTGAAAAAAAAAATAGAAAAAAAAATTCGGCCCACGTTTTCCTAAAGGGGGGCTGATTTGTGTCATCCACTGGATTTTTGAGAATTTTTTCAGCTCTTTATTACAGGGCATTCTCAATCAATTTCAATTTCAAATTAACGGTTTGATAAAAAAATCTGAAAAAAATTTAGGACGCGTTTTTTACTAAGTAGAATGTTGGAAATAAACATGGAATGATTTTGAGATGTTCGGGGTTTAACACTGGTCGAGTTGGCATGGAATGCCCCATATATAGTCAGTTCTGTATCTTCTCGTTATAGTTTCGACGCGGTTCACTCTCTCTCTCTCTATTTCTATCTGCCAATGCGAAAGCTCGTTAAGCTTTGCAAAGCTCTCAGCTTTCCACTTGCCTAAAAGCTAAACGAAGGTTGAACCGACTGTATCTAAACTCTATACAGACTATACCTGTAGGTACCTGCTGTTTCTACAATCTACGATATCAAATTATTATACCCGAGCAATTAACCTGGGAATTCAATCGATAATTAATTACCATCTATCTTGTTTGTTCGAAGAAAATTTTGCAACTTTTACAATTAGTGTGGAAATACTTGAAATTACTCACAATCAATATTTGAGTGAAACAATTATTTTTGGGGCTACAGCAATTCGAATTAATTACTTTGAACTTTGAATGTTTTCTATAGTTCTGCTTGTTTTTTTATTTTTTTTAATTCGTGATTAATTTCGTGATTAATTTCGTGATTAATTTCGTGATTAATTTCCTTCATTAAAAATCCAACAAACTTTTCATTTCCCTAAAAATAGCAAGAGGACAAAAAAAAAAACGAGAATAATCCGTGTGGGAGGGCCAGAGCAGATCGTGTTGTATAGTTAGTCCAAAGGTTAGCGTATATTAGAATTATCCAATCCTCAGTCAGGCGATGTGGATATAGATATAGAAATAATTGTGCACATAATATGGGTATATAAAGGCACGTAGCTAGGACGGCCTACCTACCACATGGTTATAATGCACAGTCACTGGCAAAACTTTTCCCGTTAATCTCGTAACTGTTACATATAGTACAAGTCCACTATACCCCACCGAAGCTAAACAAACCTTGTGTTAGGTAAACCGTGATGAGAAATGAGGCTGAACCTGGACGAGGGTGAGAGTTAGTTTTTTCTTTTTTCAAACTTAATACCTGCACTTTACTAATAACTTAAACATTTACCATGCTTTTGGAATATGAAATGCTGAAGCTTCAGACTGCTTTTAATCTTACTTTTTAATTTTTTTAATTTGAACCTTTTTGTTGCTGTTGTTTTGCGATATAAAAAAAAATCAATGGAATGGTATCGAAAAATTGAATTATAATATCAATCGATAATAACTACGTGAAAAATTTGTTGATTTTCCTTCATTAATTTTTCTCACACCCGGTCGCAAAATGCCACTTTTCATACCTCTTGAGCCGGCGCAAAACAGATCTTTTCGGCCCTCGGGCGCAAAGTTCCGTTTTGCGCCCGCTCACTCGGTCTGAAAAGAGGCATTTTTGCAGATCAGGTATCGAGAAAAAAATCGTGTGCAACACGGGCGCAAGGCTATTTTGGCGAGTGTGATTGTAGTACACTCGCCTTCGGCTCGTACTGCAAATTTCACACTCGAAAAATAGTGTTTTGCGCCCTTGATACACAATGTACTATTCTTATACACACACAGAACTGAATTGATTAATATTCAATATTCCTCGATTATCAAGAATAATTTTTTTTTTCTCTCCCTGTGTGAATGTGTAACAATTCTCACTACTCATTGTACTCGAATCAAGCTAATTTCGATCTTTCGACTTGCAAACTCACCATCAGCATCTCCTTTATTAAACATTTCTGTAGGCTTACGTAACAGCTGTGCGAGGCTAAATTAATAATTCCATGCGGTCACTATAGTCGCAGAGGGATTCAGTATTTCAGTCGTTCGAAGTTTGCTCGATTCTCCAGAGTATATATAAATATATATATATATATATATATATATATATATATACCAAAAAGCGATTCAAACTTCGACAAATAATTCAATCAAATTGATTTTCATACATCCCCCTCTTTACATAATATACATATTGTGTGGGAATAATAACTAAATTATGTTATAAATATTCAAAGAAACAAAAGAAAATTGATTATCACGGTTAAATTATGCAATTTGAATTAAAAAAATAATCTAACGGTTTGTAATTCGTTCATGAATCGAGAAAAAAATTAAAAAATAAAATTAAAAAATGACGAAGGCCTAAAGATATTCGAATTAGTGTCGACTAGGTTGTAAGGTGGCCGGTGTCTGGTATACCTGACGAGTGAGAGAATCCGTTGCTAGGTCAGGTAATTCTATATCCAGTCGCCATTTTGATCGTAAACCACACATGTTTGGTTTATATTTTTAGACGAAATTTTAATCCTAATAAATCGTCTATAGAATCTCGAAAGAAAAATTTTATGTAACAATTGACTGGAGGGATTTACAAAAAATTCTCCGTAAAATTGTGAAATTGTAAAATATAAAAGTAAGAAGACCCTTCATGAACTTAACACTGTTCAGGAAAATATATTTAGAATTAGGGAAAATACCCTGACTTTATGACTGACAAGAATATAATATGGGTGTAAAATAAAGGAACAGCGGAGGAAACGGATAATAATCATAAACGTCGTAGTAGGTATAGTAGAAAAGAAAAAAAAAAATGAAAAAAATGAAAAAGAAAATAAAATAGCAACGCAAAAGGATATAAAAATTTATAACCGTTGCCTCTGTCTCTGAATGAGATCGTGTGTCAGTTTTGTCACATAAAAAAATCATATTATGTATGTACGAGGAATAAAATTGAAACACACACACGCAAGCAGACAGAAAGTTATAACGTAACGTGTATCGTATCAGCTACGTGAGATATTTTACATATAATATAATATGTATAATACGTATATATACACAGTGGGCGAAATAACAAACTGGTTTTATATTTATATACAGAAGTAATTGTATCTCGCATTGTCCATGTTTCATGTACTACCTATATCTGTGTATGTAGTATAAATCTGTGCATACTGCATTGTTTACGCTCGTTTATATACACTGTTGGACACGTGCGTTTCGCCTCGAGTATATATATAAACATTTTTATATAAATACAAGATGATAATGATACATTGTACGATTTTTTATACAAAAAATGAATGATAATGAAAAAAAAATTTAAAAAAAAAAAAAAAAACAGTTTGGAAATCTAGTATCAATGAATAAACATGTACTTCGAAAAACAATTGTTCTTTAAAATAAATGAATAAATGATAATAATAATAATAACTATGCATGTCGAGTGGACACAGTTTATGCACGAAAAGCGTCTGCTAAATTTAGATTTTATTACCAGGGTTATAATAAAACTCTACGTACATTTTATGACTGTACTTTTGCGAATCTAGCTTCAGTAATGGATAATTACATACCTATATAGCGTGAAATAATCAGTTTATTAACGTAAAAGAAGAGAAACAAAAAAAAAAAAAAATTGTTACATTTGGGAAACCAGGTTGAAACAATTTTCTTCTTCTACTTCTTTTTTTTCCTGTCTTTTTTTTACAGTGTATACAGATATTAGAAAAATGTGTATGGGTACACATCCATACACACACATAAAGCTTCTCTTTCACTCTCGAGGTCTTCTTATCCTCTCTCATGCACTTAAATATATATATATATATCCTATCTGAACACACATTCGAGAATTTTCTATCTAACCACCACCGCAAGAAAATAGAGAAAAAAAAAGATAAAAAGAAAGAGAGAGGAAGAGGAAAAAAAGAGAAGCTATCTTCCCAGCGGCGAGGAGTTAGGGAACGAAACCTCGCCTCTGGGTGAGGAGGGAGGAAGGGAGGGTTGACGACCCTCATAGTCAAGACTTAGGATCTCTAAAACATGACGAGGGAGAAAATATATAAGAAAAAGAAGAAGAAGAAGAAGAAGTAGAAAAGTGGAAATAGTTCTATGACCAAACTTTTAAACGACCAGTAGAGAATTTCTTTCCGTTATAACGTCATAACAGGGTGAATTCCTAACGACTGAACGAGTCTGAAGTTGTCTTGAATCGAAAAATGCGAAACCGATTTAATACCGATTAGGATCGATATTATCTTGCGACAGATAAAAGTTTCAAAAGAAGAAATAGAATAAAATTATATACTCTTTTTTTTTATAATTAACAATTTTTTATTCATTCATTATTTTCTATCTTTTTAAATATCGTCGTGTTAATTGATTGAATAAAAATATTCTATTATTCAATATAAAAGTTTGAAAATAACAAATAAAATAAGATTATTCATACTAGGTATCGTTTTTTAATTATCAACAAATGTTCTTATTCATCCTTCAATTTACATTCTTTATATCGTCGTGTGAATTGATTCAATGCAAAATATCGTGTATTTGATATTTTTGAGCGACCGGTTTAATATATATCAGATCACGTACAACAACCAATAATATTAAAAACAAAAGCAAAGCAAAATAAAAAAAAAATAAAAAAAAAAAAATAGACAGTAGAGAGAAGCGATGCGATCCTCCGACTTGCAAGGCCTTCCTTTGAACAGAGGAGTCAACTCATGTCAGTGTTTTTCTCTCAACTTGCCAGTTCTGGATACACGACGACGACTCCGTGTCTCTCCTATACCCTAACTAACCGCACGCACACTGTCGCATATCTTTTTTTTTTTGTACACATATATATTCCACTACATAAAGATCCATGCATGCATGCATTCGCGTAAGAAAGCCAGAGAGAAATAAAGAAAGAGAGGCAGAGAGAGTGAAAAAGAGATAAAACAAGGTATAGGAATACGTTAAACGAGGATATTTTAATGCACCGGGTGTTCAATGATAAAACAAGACAAAACAAAAAATATAGCATAAACTTCAATAATATAATCAATTGAAACAATCTTTAATCGATAAAATCTTCTCTTTTTAATTAATATAGATAATAACTGATATTGAAGAAAAAGAAAAAAGTTATTGAAATCCGAATTCGGTTTTATATTATCATTATTGTTATTGCACTGAGAAAAGAGTTTTGTTGTTGTTAACAAAGTTCGTTAACAGTTAACGCATCGTATATTTGTATATAAGCAAATATAGATTTAGTCATAGCTAAGAAGAAATCATTCATTTGAGTGTATTTCTTTGTCTCAAATAAAGATTTCTTGATAGTTAACGAGGATTTCTTAATAGTTAAGAAATCTTGTATTTCTCCTCAAACCGCACCTGTTGTTTCAGCAGAATAATCATGAAGTTCAACTATGAATAGTTAATAAATTGTGCTTTTCTATCAGTGCAGTTATCGACGAATGATGATCTTTTTTTATACCAATCAGGCATTGACTAAGAAGTCATGTCCCAATTTTTTTAACGTGATAAGTGACTGTTAGAATGTCTTCAGTCTTCACTATTTCCACCGAAAAATATAGTGCATGCCTAAAATATGCTGCCCAAACAATGCTCAGGAACGTGTTCGCCTAGAGCTTAGAATGATGCGCCTCACGTCGGTGAATGTATTATGACTGGCGCGCTTTTACTCGCGAGAGTGTAGCTAGAGTATTCAGCGCCGCTCTCACCTCTAGCGGCAAGCGTACAGACCACTACGCGCGAATTACATCAAATCTCAAACCCTCATGTAAGATTAGTTAAATGTTAATAAATCTGTATTTGAGGAGACATGGTGTGATTTTTGTCTCAACCGAATGCTTTATTTATTGCGAATACTACAGAATTTCCACAGTAATTGAAACAACATGTATATTTACTTCATGTTAAGATAGTCTTTAACAGTTAACGAATATTTCGCGAAATTTTCAAATAAATGCGTTCATTTGGTATAAAGAAATTCTTTTCTCAGTGTTATTATCGCGCCACCGGGTATAATCGACTGAATGCAGCTGTACCTAAGTATGTAAATTTCATACCTTATACCTTATTCCTCATATATGTATTATATATGTATATGTATAGGAACCGTATACGAACCATGCGAGTTAATCACCTTGAGGTATTCTTTATTTTACTCGTATTACTATTATTATGATTATTTCTTTTTTTTATCTCTCTTTTTCTTTTTTTCTTTCTGTTATCTAAAGATACGCGAGGGGCAATTACTCAAGTAGGTATTTTCATACGAACTAACCAAGCCCATGAACGTATCCTGCAATGATACGTGTGGTAAACACAGGGTGAACACAACAACATCGCGTTATTAATTTTTATTTTTATTTTTATTTTATGCTTCTTTGTTTGTTTTTTTTTTTAGTCAAATTAAGAAGGTAATAAATGAAACAACTATCGAAGACCATATTATCTACAAAAATTACAATAATTATAATAACAATGAAACAACAAATTGTCTCAATTAGCTGTCTAATTAATTTGACCATTATATTTCGAAATTTAGTTTCTAGAAAAATTCAATATCCATGTGTGATAAATAAATTTGACTTGACTAATGAATCAAAATATAAACAAAAGAATCAAACGTAAAGAGTTTGATTGATATTATTATTCAGTCGTTCAAGTCTCCAACTAGTTTGATTACAATCGTTTAAAAATCGTTTCAAAAAGCACGAGAGATAAAATCACTTTTAAACGACTGCCGTTGATTGTTTGATATATTAATTTCTGTACACCGGGTATATCAGGCACTAACCTATAAACACATTCAACCGGCAAGTACATAAAATAAGCTTTCACACTGGCTTATAAACCGCTGTACATACACGCTTTTATACTTAATATCAATGTGTACGTATTCCGTACGCTATAGAGCCGAGAGGCAGCAGCGAGTTGCTTTTTAATTAAAACGCATCATCCGAGTCAAAACCATCGACGACCTCCTCGTACACAATATTTCAAATATAATACAGCCCAAATATAAATGTTTGATAATAAAAAAATATCCCAGAATTTGATTTTACATGATCGTGACAAAATATTTTGAGGAAAGTTTTAATATTATTTTTAATTTTTATACTTTTCTTCTTCATCTTTTTCTTACGTCAGTACCAAATGTTTTATGGACAAAGTTACAGTGGCTTTTTTTTTTTTTCTCGTGTGTGTACCAAAGTTCAAATAGCTCAGACGATTGAACGCTTAAAATAAAACGGAAATGCCTCTGACAGAGAGTGAGAGACCCCGAGAGACTATATACTCTATATTCAAAGAAAATAAAACGATTTCAATATTTTTTTTTTTCTTTCAAAGCTTATAAGCTGTAACGTATTTTTGGTACATGCGTTATAAAATAGAACTCCACTTTATTTTGCGAACTATTATTATTATTATTATACACCCGCATTGCGTCGTCATAGATTTTAATTATAATTAAACAATTTCTCGTTAAATCGGAGTTGAATTTAACGCTTGGATAATTTATGTATATGCGACACATTGTTTGTGTTGTGTATTCGAGACACAATAATTATTAATCATACCCTGTATAAAATATTCTGATTACGATGTAGATCGTAGGTATATAGGACGTTAAAACCGTCAAATTTTTGGTTAATGAATTGGCAGGATAATGCATATTATACGTAATCCGCGTGCGTTGAGTCAGTCATTTTTATCCAGAGTCGTTATACAGAACATATAGACGGTAAATGGGAACCACGTGACGAAAAAGGAAACAAACAAGAAAAAAAAACCGTTCCTTTAAAACGAATAGATTTATCTTTCTATACATATATATATATATATGTATATAAAAATGCCCTCAGGGATTCTACATTTCTTATTCTTTCTGTTCTCTAAGCGGAGACAAGATTCTTTAGGAAATCGATTTTCAATCCCTTTACACTTTATTCAATTCAATTACTTATTAATAATAATTGTCTTAATAATCTCTAGAAAATTGGACGAATTTTTAATAATCAAATTAAACAATCGCAGTTTTTTATTTTTTTTTGTACAAAATTGTAAATTTTATCATAAAGTAACAATTATGAAGAATTACAGCTTCTTTTCTCCTTGTATCTTGGGATCGAATTAACGATGAGTATATTATAGAGAATTCAAATAACAAGTTTTTATTTTTCCTATCAACAATAATTCCGACGATTCTACGTTTTTTTCTCCTCTTCTATTCAACTCTGTGGTTTTCTTTTTATTATACAAGCTCGAAATATTTTCCGAAGAAACAATATATTGAAAAATAATTAGATGAGAGTATTTAATTTTTTTTTCCTTTCTACATAATTGTATTTGTATCGATGATAAAATTTACTTGATTATAAAATATTCGATTTCAATTGAATTGAATACCCATCGCTTTCGCACACGGTTAGGGTTAGGATAGAAGCAGCAAGTTTAATGGGCCACACCAGCAGCGGCAGTGAGATTAAATGGTTGATGGATCGAGTAGATTTGAAATTGGAAATCCGGTTTTAGTAGTGGTGAAATATAAGCTGGACCAGTGTACCAAAACTATCCGAAACCCCAACCACCGCGTAGGAATAGAGCCAGCCTTCCCTCACCCGGCCGTAACCCTAACCTGACCCAACTAGACCCTAACTGAACCACATCAACTGAAACTAATCCCCGAACTCGCTCACCCTCGATATAACTATATAAATTTTCATTATTCTTATTCTTCAGCGTTATACCAGCAAAAGTAATTATTTTCGAAAATTCTATTTCTCCCTTACTTTTTTTCCCATTTTTTCCCTTAATTATTCTTCCTTTTTCCTCTAGTTTAAAACAGAAACAAGATCGTAAAAGGAGGAGTGTAAATAACACATGAAAGCTGAAGAAGAAAAAAAAAACATTCTTACACGGCGGTAAAAAAAGTAAAAAAGTAGAAAGGTAAAAAAAAAATGAAAAATAAAAATGTCTGTGATCCTCGGCATCTACTATTCTTTCAGAAACATGTCGGGTTGTACATATATGACACACACACACACATATGTGAGCTTGCGAGGTTTTCTTCTTTTTACCTTCCTGTATTCTATACCTACCCTCAATTTTCTTTTTTTTTTCTCCCTCGTTCCACCAGCTTTTACCCTTCGTACATACAGCATTTAAACCTTTTTCTTCCTCATCTGTTTTTTTTTTCTTTCTCTACCTCTTTCTCTTCTTTTTTTTTACAACGATCCAAGGGGAGAGTTGTGAAAAAAAGAAGAATATATAAAAAAGTAAAAAAATAAAAATACACCAGTTTATAAAAGCGAAACCAAGAGTGGTGATAAATAAAATTGAAAATAAAGATATGAAAAAAAGTCTGTACATTCAAAAGTTTTTTAAACTCAAGTTTCCCTGACAATGAGAAGGAATTAACAATCTAGTGAGGGGAAACAGACGATGTAGAAAACCACTTAACACAAGATTAAGAATGTCAAAATATAATAGAAATAACAGGGTAGTTGAAGAATTTTCCCTAATCTCTGACCCCAACGTCATCAGACGAGGGTAGGTAGGTCGGTAATGTGTTCTTTTTCCATTTTACATAGGTAAGTGAGAGAGCCTAGAGTCTAGACTCTATGCTGGTACAATAAGCCTGTTCAACCCCCGTCTGTAAATAACATATAGGTATTTGTATACATAATATAAATTTTGTTTTTCTTCATCTTGTTTCCCCCTCTTTCCTCTCTCTTCGTCTTTTTTTGCTCTCAGGCTTTTTAGTAAAACGTAGTCCAAATAACAAACCCACGTCAAAAGACGGAGGCAGGCAACTGAGGGTCTCCCAAACTCCCTTCGGTTGGCATCCAAACTCATTTCATGACCGCCCCTCAGTCACCTTAAACTTCATACGAATGAATCCATAAAAAAAAGTGACAAAAAATTTATAGGGAGGGAATTATATTCACGTGCAGTTTTTTTTTCTCTCTTTCTCCCTTCAAGTTTTGGAGAAATGAAATATTTTATAATGGAAAAAAACGCAGACTTTTTTTTTCAACTGTTTGATAGAAAAAGAATGAATATCTAATTGTAAGTGAGAGTGACATTCCTCAAGCAATTTTTGAACAAGAATCATTCCAGATTATTTTAGGTCTGAGGAAACATGACGAAATGTCACGAAAATTGCGATATCGTGATTTGTCTGAGACCAAAGCCTGTATATCTTCCGAACGATCGATTTAACGAGATAAACTGTATTCACCTTTTTTGTAGAGAATTTCAAGACCTCAAAAATTGTTTCTATTCATTTTTCACCTCAGGATATCCAGAAGCGAGATAATCAAGCTTGTCTCAAAACGTGACAATTTGTATTTTCGTCACATATCACGAATGAAAGAAGTGTAAAAAAATAGTAAATCAAACTGAAATTGTGGTTGAAAAAATTTCAGTTTCATCTACTATGAAGAATAGTTGAAACCCATGAGACAAATAGTAATCACCTATCATTAGAATTTTTTCTCATTGCGTCAACGTTGATGGATACATTGAATCTCGATTGGGCATCAAATTCGATCAAATTTCGATATAGATTTCCGTCACAAATACGTATGGTATTCGGTATATTACGTTATATACCATGTACAAAAACGTTTCAACTACGTCAGCGGTTACATTATATACCCCCCTACATCAACCTATCCTTGTCCTTCTCTTTTTCCCTTCACCCACATCCACCGGTCTCGGGTTGAGGTACGTACCACCCTTCCGCATCACCTTTCATCTCACTTTACGTATAAACCCATATGTATAGGTATACCGACCTCCTGAACCCCCGCGAATTCTAAAATCCTTTCAATAGCCCCTGACCCCACAAGTGCGCATGTGCGGGGATATGTGTGTGTATATCTACTTCTCATCTATACCCAGATTGATCATATAGGATCGTGTTGGGGGTGAAAAATGTACACCTTGAAATTTAAAAATTGTCAAAAAAACCGTCGAGTCATTTTTAAAAAATACTTAAGAATCATTTTCACACGATTTTAGAAACAATTTTGGTCGATTGATTCTTGGTTAGAACAATTTTCTTGTTGTCTGTGATGATGGATGATATAAAATCTACCGGTGGACGACGATTTCAGTTTTTCGATTGAAAAGACTTTTTCAAAATGTCGGAGAGAAATCTTAGGGATCAGTTAGGGGCCCGATCGGGCTTCCCCCTTATGACAGGGACTCTCTGAACCAATTTTTCCGACTTCACCTTACAACCTCGCTAAATGTGTCAATTTTCAATTTTTAGATCAAGTTATCTCTAAATTGTAACAGATTTTTGTCATACATTATCTTAATCTTCTAGCTCTTATTCTGCATTAATTGCACTGTTAAAAATATCTTGGAACTTCTTATACGAACAGGAATGAAATTTACAAATCCTGGTGATTGGAATGAAATTAATAAAAAAAATCTTGACATTTCATATTTGTGTCTTAATATTGAAAAGACATATATCGAGTTTTCAATCACTACATCTCAATATTGATATGGCTCTAGTAAATTTATGAAACTGTTTTTGAGATTCGAAACATACCGTGATTCTTTTTTAGTTTTCAGTGACAAAGCGGTATTTCACTCAGTTATCATTAATCCGTCCAATTCAAAGCTTCAAGTTTTCATTTTTTGGTTCATTCTGGAATATTTTATGGTCCGATTCGGCAATTATTGTAGCAGTGAAAACCCATTTTTGAATGAATTTATCATGAATTTTCATATCATATGAGTATTCAGCCGAATTTTCAAAACATTCCGTATATAAAATTTAGTATAATATTGGTTATGAATTTTCCGAATGATTTTGGATTGTCAAAACTGTTCTATTGATATTCAAATATTGAAAAAGTCGAATTTTAATATACAAAAAGTACATGTTAAATTGCTTCACACAAATTTTCATGAAACTTAATACAGAAATTTCTAACAGTGTGATTACAAAAAAAGACCCAAAAAATAGGGATTTTTAATCCGAATCCGAGACAGTTTTTTGACATTTTTCTTGTCCCCGTTTATAATTTCACAATTTTCTTATCAAATTGACAATCATATAGTGTTTCGAGTACGTTTTTACTGTCCTATAAATAAATAAAGTAACGACGGTGATTCGATGACAATTTGATTTTCAGGATGCAAACGACCAAGTTTTGTTCGAAAGACTACACTGTAAAAAATGTTTGTTGTAAATTTACTAAAATTGTATTGGAAGTTTTATGCATATACGGGATAGCAAATTTACTATATATTTGTTAGGTAGTTTTAGGAGAATTTAGTTGCAATTTTACTGCAGTATCCGGTAAAATTATAGAATATTAGTGCACTAAATTTAATAAATTTGGACATCATTATTCAATTCATCATGTGCAAATTTCATATGCACATGAATTAGAATTTCAAAAGTAGCTGATGAATTCACTATACTCATGGTTAAGTAATTTTATAGTAAATGTGTATTAATTATGTACAAGGAGAAAAATAGGTAAAAAAAACTTTTTTTAATCATTTTTTTAGATTATTTGAGAGTGCCAAGTACATTTCAGATGTTTATGGTTAACCTGAACACATGAAAACGTATTTTTTTCGCTCGAAAAACACCGCTGTGTTTTTTGTCCCCGCCGGGACTCGAACCGTGTTCGCTCGCTCGCTCGGATTACTAGTCGCACGCCCTACCTACTACGCCAATCTAACTGATGGTAAATCTTGATTTCATGTGATGAATATACAATAGACGATCTATGCGACCGAGATAGATAATACAGTCGATAAAACATTATCACAATAGTACATTTGCTTTTGAACTTCTAGGTAAATCGCAGATAACAATTAATTACCGCACAACCGAGCGCACAACTTTAGTAAATTTATTGAAAAAAAACTCTCATTTCTCTTCGAACTTCAATTTTGATAAGAATGTGCAGACAAGTCACACATTACTGATTAGCGCTAATTTGAGAAAAAATCCAGAATATGCGAATAGCTTTCAGCAATATTTTAAATGCGGTATGTTCAATACATAATCCAGTAAAATCAAAATTTGTTGGAGCAATTTCAGGACTTAGTTTCATGAAATTCGAAATCAGACTACAAATTTGAAAATCACTTACGTAAATTCGGAATTGGCGTTTGGGAATTTAAAAACTGAATAGTGAAATTGATAAAGACGTATAGCAATTCCGTTTGATACACAATATTTTTAATTTCAAAAGACTGTGATTGAAATTTTTCGCACAAGTGTACAGTAAATTTAGAAAAATATTTAGCAAATTAAAAATACTATGCTGTAATTTTACAATTACAATACTTTTACTATACAATTCAGCAAATTCCAATCGCGGTTTTGTATTTTCCCATTAAAGTTTAGTAAAATCAAAAATTTAATGGCGAATTCAAAGAAAAAGCTTAGTAATTTTTTTTGCTACGCCGAATTTGTAATTTTGCAAGATTTTTGTGTAGTAAATGTGTTGTAAATTCACGAACATTTTTTACAGTGTACATCACTTGAACCCGAGTTGTGCTATATTCTGACGTGATTATGAATTATCGGGTATTGATTGAGCGCTTGGTTACAGCAGTCAGTTTCCCCTCCGTAGTTAGAAGATACTCGTATATATATATATATATACACCATCCGTAGTAACCCTCGTCTCAACGATAAATCCCCTTGTCTTTTGACGATGGGATTTTAAAAAATTAGTCAAGTGTCTATCTTTAAATTTTGAATTTAAACCTTCGCTGCACGGTATCGAGAATTTCATAGATTTTTGTCACTTTCTATATTGAAATAGGATAAAAGTAGGTACCTGACCTTCGATTTCGGACATAAGTTTGAAATTTTATTTCATCATGATTCAAAATCGGTGGTTCAATTAAGCATTGAATATAAAAATATGGAAAGTGTCAATTAGCTATTTTTTATTATCACATAATTTATCGCTTCGTCGATAATTAACGAATCTTTATCATGTATGTATATACGTCCTGTTTTCTATAGAACGAAGAATGTCGAGACACTAAAAAGAGGAGATTGAGATTGAATAAAAAGAAGCATTAAAAGGCTGAAACTCACCTCTCCATGCGTGTCTCTGCGACCGTCCGGAGTATTTTCTGGCAGAAAATAAAGTCTGAGGGATGCTAGAGGCTGATTAGGTCCCCTACTGTCGAGCCACAATAACTGAAGTTCGCCGATGCTCACCAAATCGGCATCGTTCCAAAGTTTAGTGAGGAAAAAATTTCCTAAACGAAGTACACGACCGTTACCGATTCTAACTGCTTTGTAGAACGTGTACGGACCGTGGCTGAAACACGCCCCACCCAGTAGCTGGAAAAGAACGAAACAAAAAAAAAAAACGATATTTCATTTTCATCATATGTACCATCATTTTCTACAATTTTTCAAATCAAATTTCAGCTCTGGTTTATTCATCTAAAAATTTGAGTCGATATTAAAAATGAGATAATTTTTAATTGCTATAAAATTTTTGCGATCTTCTCAATTGAAAAATGTGTATGATCACAATTTAATAAAAAATAAAAAATAAATATCTTCATAGAAAAATTGAAGCAAAAATAAAAAATTTGAATTTCGAGCGAATTTCATCATCGAAAGATTTGAGCCAAAATTCAAAATGCTAAAATTAGCAATTTTCATCAAATTTAGGTAAATTTATTGCCTCGAAATATTTCAGCAAAGATTCTAAATAAGTAGGATTGATAATTTATTTAATCGAATTGTGGCAACTTTTTCGTCAAGAAATTCAAGCTTGCAAAATTGTCTCAACTCAGTAAAAATAAAATTCTAAACATTTTCTTCAATATTAATCCAAGAGAGAAATCAAATCGAGTTGCTGATTCTGTGGTAAAGATCACCGACCTATTGTCACGGTGGCTTTTATCCACCTACACAATTACGCAATCATTGGGTATATTAAAAAAAACTAAGATAAAAGGATAGTTTCTTACACCTTTGCCGATAAAACAAAAAACAAAAAAAAACACACAGAGGTTTATATCCTATATTTATCATTACGCAAGGTTCTAGCCTAGTGGGTGGATTGTATTATCATTATCATTATTATTATCATTATTATCACAGTAATTATCATTATTCATTGTCAACCGCGTCAGCTGATATGATCGTCGAGTTTTACTAGCCTGTACAGTAAATAATAAAAATAGCTAATATGTAGATATTTCTGAATGTTTTATATTATATGTATCACTAAATTATCATCATTTCCATATCATATCCATATTTCTCATTCAACCAAAAATCCTCTTTATTCTGAGGCGGATATATAGACGAACTAATTAATTATGGTAAAATAATTTCACCGATACAAGATGTGGATTTTTTTTTTTTTAATTTTTTTATTTGCAAACACTAATTTAGGTGAAAAAAATATCTAGTAAAATAAATAATCAACATCATTATCATAAATAATCAACAACCTTCGACGCAGTATTTATTTCGCGCGCCATTGTATGACGTCACTGTTCAGTATAACATGAATCATCTAACATGACGTTTCTATTCAGGTAACTAAATTTATTTTGAAAAAAATATCAAACTTACGAAGATAGACTTTTCTCGATTAAAAAAAAATTCTTTTTCTTGACAATTTATCCAATTAACTGTAATTGAGATATTGTCGATGGTATAATTAATCAGAGATAATGAAGAATGGATGAGAGGTGGTAAGATTCTGATTTCATGATTGATTGATAGATTAAAAAGAAAGAGGAAAAAGAAAAAAGAATAGTATAGAAACTTGAATTTGTGATAAAGCGATTTTAATCCGACAATTGAAATTCATTTCGAGCCGAACGATGTCAATATGACGTAATTCGGAGCAACGATTTAACGAAAATCGATTGAAACCTAATAGAAGCGTTGACTCCACTCGCCATTCGTGCTTTACTCCATATACGTAGCTCGAGGGATGAAAAATAATGATTTTACAATTTTTCAATAGATTATTACGTATTTGTAGAACAAAAACTAATGTTTCCCTAATTTTTTACTCCAATTTTATATTTTCTACACATGAAACGAGAAAAAAAAAATATATAAAAAAAAAAAACACTTGTAAAATGAAGTTATTTTTTGTCTTCATTTTCTGATGAAAAAAAAACCTTCATTCTCAATCGATCTGCGGTGAATTCAAGTGGAATGAAAAGATATTGAAAGGGGTTAATGAAAAAAAGAGAGTACATATTGCTTGATTTTGAACGTGAGAGAGTTTTGAAATATTGTCGATCATAATACCATTTTTGCAATAAACTTGCTCAATTGAGAAAGAAAAAAAAAGGTTAAATTCAACAAACAAGGAAGTAATTATTCTCGAATGTCACGTAAAACTTGATTGCAAAAACGTTAAATACGTGTACATATGTAATTTTCTTACATATCATTTCATACACATACCTACCTAATTGACTTTCATATTTGAATTTGTAATTGAGTATAATTGGGTACAATTAGATGTTAGCCGTCGTGTGGCATACATGCATATATACATCGTCTATAATTCGTTCATTCTTGAAGACATTATATGTATGAATCGCCTTACTCAAGTACATCTGTTGATACCGCAATATAGACAACAAAAGGAAACAAAGAAACAAAAGAAAAAAAAAGAAAAGTCCTGAATCATTCTTTCATCGATCCTAATCATTTCTATTATCTAGTCACTGCTATGGAACAGCTTCTTGATCGAAACTAACTCATGTTGTTCTTAGAGATGACCTCGATCGTTTCCATACGAGATGTATTATAGATTATATCGAAGGATAAGCGTATATCTTCGAGTTAGAGTAGGTAAGGTCTGTGTGGTCAGCTGAACCCCTACACCGTATAAAAAATCATACAAACCTTCGGCGATCATCGTCATTATATAAATTATCGTCGAATCGGTAAAGAGTAACGAGATCACGTTATATCGCACCGTCGCGATGGAAAAGTCTCGTTAATAAATTAAGAAAAATTGTGGTAAAGGAAGTAAAAATTCGCGAGTCTAAGAGGGAAGGGTGAATGATAACAGAAGAAAAACGAGCTACGAACAATATTATAATGTATAACGAAAAAGAGAATAAAAAAAAAAATTCTTCAAACGATGATTAATATCGGTTGGATATATCGCCTCAAGGTGATGTTGGGTTTCATACCTTTAATACCGACGTGATACTAACACAGAGAAAATTGCAACGGGGGGAAATAAAATTAATTGGTTTTTTACTCGCGTTATGTGTGTATAGTATAAAGTATAGTATATGTACATACATGCCTATACCGCGATGAAACAAAGCGTGACTCAGAAGGAAAGTTTATTGTATTGTGTCAGAAACATGCATGTATATAAGTTTAACAAAACAACGTAGACACATGTATGGATTTACGTAGTCTGCTCCCATATAGTTATCCTGTATTATCATACGAGAAGATATAATACCACGGTCATAATAATTATCCGGGAATCCGTGCAATGAGTGATACTTAAGTTTGGAAATTTGTATGTACCTTACAACGTAATTCTATTTCCGAGAAGCCAAATTACTCTATATTGTCAATAAATTCTCTGATCAGAAGTTTTTCCACGAAATAAAAAAAGAACATAGAAGCATCGAAGTGAATATAGTAGTAAATTGTGCGAAATTCTATAAATGTAGAGTTTTTTTTTTCTCATCTCTTCGAAAAAAAATGGCTGATTAATGAACCAGAAGTTAACGATAGATTAACTGAATTGAGAAAAAGTATTCTATAGTGATACAAGTTTAACGCATATATGGTTAAATATGGCATTAACTATTTTTTGTATCAAAAACCAAATCATTCCCCATTTTAATATCTTTTTTACTTCTTAATCTGAGTCATTTTGAGCCCTAGGGTGAAAAGTCTATCATTCGCAACATGCGCATGCGCTGAAAAAAAGCCCAGGGTGTGTAAATTCGATGATTCGCGGTGTGCGCGTGCGCCAACTTATTTTTCCATTGTCCGAGGTACCCGAATCCGGTTATAAAAGCAACTTATTAAATTTGTGTACTTATGTATGCAGATGTGTAACGAATTGATAGAATGACAATTGAATACCGGTTCTAAGCGCTGTTTGCTCGTTCCTCGTTGCATGGATACACTATAGAACAAGTTTGTGTATTGCTTCTTGTGGAGTTTCTTCTTTCTCTCTTTCTCGCTTTTTTCTCTTTCTATTTCCCTCTCGTATATACATACGAGAGTCTGTTGCATTGATTTTTAAGTGGGTCTCTTATATCTGTCTAGGAGGAAGGAACTGGAATTGTAGCCGAGGTATGACCACGGGACGAAGACCCGGTCCTAAGGCATAATATATATATATATACAGTGGTTAAATCCTTGGAGAATTCTTCCCACCATTTTACTCCAAGAGTTTTAAACACGAAGAAACCGTATTTTTCCCCTCTTTTCGTTCTCAAACCTGACTCTGATCGTTTGAAATTTCACAAAATGGAGGAAAAACTTTTCTGATTTTATCTCGAATTAAATATCGACAAGATTTAATCGATTCCCATTATAATGATGATTATAAACGAGAATAAATATGTCGATTTCCGGTTATATTAGGTGAAATCGTTAGAGGTGATGATTCTATTTTGAGCAGAATTCAAAAGCAGGGAATATAATTGTGATCGATGAAAATGATATGACCTCGTTTTTGGCACCGACTGTACCAGTCTGCTTTGCAACGAGTTTGCCATTTCTTGTCTTCCTTTTATAATTTTATCTTCGTTTTTTCCTTTATATCTCATCGATTTGAAATTCAACGATTCTTTATAAATATCTCGAATCCGATTTTAGAATCGGAAACTTGAATATTCATATACGACTCATTCGACTATTAATTCGCGCATCAATCAATCATATTCGCGTAATAAAATCGTGTTAAATCTTTTTTCGCACACTGAAATCGAAATATAATGAAAAAAAAAAAAAATGAAACAAAAAACGGTCAATAATCTAAAATTGATGATTAAAATTGATTGAAAACGTTAATTAAAAACATCGTCGAAAACACGCCATCATCGAGTTATATAATTAAATCAATAAAGTCGAGAGATGCATTAAAACGACGAGATTTGAGAACCACTGGCATAACTATTCCCAATGTTTTAACCGTACACTCCGCGTCAAAAATAAATTCAAACGATTCTCGTATCGGTGGGGGTATTAGCATGTATTTATAGCGTCAATCTCATTTTACACCACACGGTCCACCTCACCTCTCCTCTCCTCTCCTGACTCGCTATGCTGCTTTTCTCTCGCAATGTCGCGAGTCTCTATCAAACAAATTACGTCACTAATCTAAACTAATGATTCCGAACTATCGAACGTATTAATTACGAATTGTTGTTTTTTGTTTCTTGTCAGACTGTAAATTCAATAATTATTATCAATATTTTCTTTTGTCTGAATTTTTGTCGAATATTCACAGACCCATCAAACGTTCTTTTTTTTTTCTTTCTTTTTTCACATCCTACCTCCAGGAATGTTAAACCGGTACTAAGAATAATATATGTAGGTACTATAATCAAGTATTTATAGTTTGTATGATTCGTCTCTCTTTTTTTTGTCCCCCTCATCTCCTTAGTATCGTGTCCATGCGATTTAAATTCGTCGAATCGTTTTTCAACCAATATCAATATTATTTCTGAACGATCCTAAAACCAAGACTATACACCACATATACATATATACATATATAATTTTAAAAAGCATGTGAATGTACACCCCTGGTTGATGGAGAGAGATAGATAGATAGATAGATAGATAGATAGATAGAGACTGTCTAACACGTTGACTCGTATACCTCGACTCCTTCTCTGTGTATTTTTACATAAAAACCATATACGTATAAGAGAAAATATATATATACCAAGAGATACGAGTCCCTCCGCAGTCCGCAGTCTCTGCTCTCTACCTCCATCTCACTTTTCGATATATTATCATCCCTCTCTCTCTCTCTTTTTATTATACGAGCTCGTAGTGTGCGCGATACACTGCGTCGTCCTTGTCGCTCGCGCGTTTCACGTGCGATGCACGAGCACTATCGCGTTCATAATGGGTTGATGTGTGAGTGTGGAGAGTCGTGGAGCGCACCTACGTGCCATGCTTGTGCATTCTGTGGTCGGGGAGGGTCACGTCGTTAAGAGGGTACATATATATATATATATATATATATATATATATATATATATATATATATATATATATATATATATATATATATATATATATATATATATATATATATATATATATATATATATATATATATATATATATATATACAGATTTTATTTTGTGCAAAATTTTCCCAAAATCGTGTGAAAAACATTCTAAAATATGAAAAAAAAGCAAAATTTTATATATATATATATATATATATATATATATATATATATATATATAAAATTAAATAAAAGATATATATATATATATATATATATATATATATATATAAAATTTTGCTTTTTTTTTCATATTTTAGAATGTTTTTCACACGATTTTGGGAAAATTTTGCACAAAATAAAATCTGTCGGTAGATCGATTCAAGTTTTTCAGGTCTCAAACTATTCAGTAAATAGGCCTTTTCAATATGAACAGAAAACTTCTTGATCCGATAAAAATTGTACCAGATATTAATCATTTTTTAGAATAAAATAGCGTTTTTCTGTTTTCATACGTTACTTTTCATGATAAATCGAGTAAAAATAAAGTTACGAAAAAGTTATCTGTTCATATTGGAAAGGCCTCTTTACTGAATAGTTTCAGACCTGAAAAACTATTTCGTGCCTCAAGGACAGAAAAAAAATTCTTTCTAAAAACATGTGAAAACCATTCAAAAGTCTTGAAAATGACTTTTGATTAAATTCGATTCAATTATCGCCTTCTTTTTCGCCGATAGTATAAAAGAAAAAATAGTTACTTCGTTTTTTCGTTACTGGAAACAATGCGATCAAGCTCTAATCTTGTTTCTCTCTTTCTCTCTCATCCGATGTATAAACTCATCCAAAACTTTTTAACAACGGAAGGATAAATTTTTAATCGAATAACAAAGTTTTAAACCTGCGAGTAGAATTTTTCTTCGTTTAAAACGTATATATGTCTAGGTATACGATATACTTTTATTCTTCATTTTTTATCATAACTACGTATTATATACTCTGGAGAAATTAGTCAGCCGGTATTTTTACCGGTTTCGGTTATTTCTTCTCTTCTTATCTCTTTTATGTTACTGTACCTATATATTTTATTTTCCTTTCTCTCTTTTCTATATCTTTTTCTTTTTTTATCTCGCTTCGAGCACGATTCTATATTTATCTCTAATCTGGTGTCACACGTCACGTGGATGATTAATCGTAATTAAATTTATCGTAGTGAAAAATCTTTCGAAACGATCCAATCTACGATCTAGTTTATTTCATTCTTTCAATCATTAGTTGGCAGTGGATACAATAATAATGATACGGATCTCATCATCGTTAAAAAAAAATAATAATAAGTAAAAAAAAAAAAAAAAATTATCCTCATCTCTGGGATAATGTCATGCATATATTTATAGGGGAGGGGCGGGCACGATGGGCACCCTGAGGAACTAACGCCTCAAATAGAGGTTTGAATCAATGGATCTTCTAATTTTGACCAAAAAACGATAACCCGACCGATGCCGAGTGTTGGACGCCCTTATCTGAAAAGTCCAAAAATGGCGGGCAGAATGGGCACCCCTAAAAATTTCAAATTTTTTCAAAATTTCAAAAATTTTGAAACTATTGTCGTATTCACTTCAGAATCCTTCAAACATGATATTAGCTATGTATAAGACGCTCCTAGAGAAAGTGCGGGCAAAATGGGCCCCCTGAAAAAATGTTTGTACTTTATGAAAATTGAAAATTTTTCGGATTCCATTATTTTCTTGCTCTAGCAAACTTCAAACACCAAATCGACTATATATCTTGAAAACATAGGGAGTGGCGGGCAAAATGGGCATCTTCGGAATTTTCATCCTTCTTTAAAATTGAAAAAACCTTCTAAATTTCATTATTCATTTGCCCTCGCAAACTTTAAATATCTCATGTTTGAAGGATTCTGAAGTAAACACGAAAATGGTGTCAAGATTTTCCAAATTTTGAAAAAATTTGAAATTTTTAGGGGTGCCCATTCTGCCCGCCATTTTTGGACTTTTCAGATAAGGGCGTGCAACACTCGGCATAGGTCGGGTTATCGTTTTTTGGTCAAAATTAGAAGATCCATTCGCTCAAACCTCTACTTGAGGTGTTGGTCATTAGACGGCCCATTTTGCCCGCCACTCCCTATGTTTTCAAGATATATGGTCGATCTGGTGTTCGAAGTTTGTTAGAGCAAGAAAATAATGGAATCCGAAAAATTTTCAATTTTGTAAAAATACGAAAAATTTTTAGGGGTGCCCATTCTGCCCGCCAGTGCCCATCGTGCCCGCCCCTCCCCTACATCATCGTGACGTGTCAGAGTTAGAACCAATCTCTGGCATCTGTAATTCTGTATTTCGTTATAGAACAGAGAAAAAAAAACAAGAAAAAAAAAATATACACCGAAACCAAAATGAATAAAAAATTGTTTTCAATCCAATTATTCATATTTCATTCGTTCGTTGAAATGTTATAATTTGAATTTCGATTGTAGACCTCAGTTGTAAAATTTTTAATTCAATCGAAAAGAACCTGTGTATTAAAAAAATGAGAAATAAGGCCAAACGTGGAACGTAAAGAGAAATTCTTTAATTTGACAGTAAAAGTAAAGCAATGAAAATATTTTTGCTGTTTTATCGTGGCTTGAAACTACAGTCTTCTGTTTTATCGATATAGCAGTACCACAGAGTGATTCAGATTTCGTGACGAATGTTTTGATAACATAAAATTAATTTATGTCGCAATTCGGATCAAAAGTTTCCTGAAGCCAATTTTTCTTTTTTTTTTCTTCGACGCGATTTATTTCCTTTCCTATCTTCTGTAATTGACATTTAAATTTTCATAGTAATTAATGTTTTGCGTTTCTATAATGTTCGTAAAAAAAAAAAAAAACTGTTTTCCTTCTCTTTCATTATTTGAATAAATAATTTCTGAGATAGAAGAAAAATGGCTGATGTGAAAATATTTGAAATCAAAATTGGAAATAGATGAATAAAAAAAAAAAAATTAAAGAGAAATTACATCAATCACGATAATTCTGATATAGATATATTATCGTTATAAATATAAATTCCTAATCAGACTGTGAAACCATTTATTAGTCCTATTTTACACATACGAAATTTACAATATATCTGTGTGTATACATTTATTAAGGAACGGTTCATTGCGCAGCGGAGAACGCCTCTCTCTCTCTATATATATACATATATATTCCACATTCAAGAGATATTATATATATATGAATTATATACTCTGAATTGTATCAAACTAGAATAATACACCATAATATAGATATATGAGTGTATTTATTTATAATACAGTCGATTATTTTCACGGATAAGACGACATGTTTTGCTGGTACTTGCTACCCAGTTTCCGACCTCTGATTATACACGAGGCATCGAACCACCCGGAGAGTCTTGCGCGTCTTTAGTCGTCTTACACGCATTTTCACAAACCCATACCCACGTGAAAAGAGACTCGACTGTTCATCGTCAATGTATAGTATACATACATGTATTCGAGTTACGTCGGTCCCCGCAACTCATTATAACGATATATACACACAGCTGCAGAATAATTACAATTACCCATCTTTTGTTTTCCTCCTTTTTCTCTTTAATTCAATTTTTCGTAGATATCTCTTTATATATAAAAAAATCCTTCGTCGTCGTTCGCCACGTAACTATGGGTAACTATGGACGGTTGTTGATTTTATCTGACACTGACACTTGTTGATCTGTCTGTGTGTGTGTGTGTATACATATATGTGCAGGACCATCGGCCATAGTTCTGGATGTCCAGGTCTCAGTTCCGGGTGTCCAGGTCTCAGTTCCGGGTGTCCAGGTCTATCGCTCCATAGTTCTGGATGTCCAGGTCTGTTCTGGATGTCCAGGTCTTAGTTCTGGATGTCCAGGTATACGGCGCCATAGTTCCTGGTGTCCAGGTCTATCGCGCCATAGTTCTGGGTGTCCAGGTCTACCGCGCCATAGTTTTTGGTCTCCAGGTCTATCGCGCCATAGTTCTGGATGTCCAGGTCTACCGCGCCATAGTTCTGGATGTCCAGGTCTATCGCGCCATAGTTCTGGGGTCCAGGTCTATCGCGCCATCGTTCTGGATGTCCAGGTCTACCGCGCCATAGTTTTTGGTCCCCAGGTCTATCGCGCCATAGTTCTGGATGTCCAGGTCTACCGCGCCATAGTTCTGGATGTCCAGGTCTATCCCGCCATAGTTCTGGGGTCCAGGTCTATCGCGCCATCGTTCTGGATGTCCAGGTCTACCGCGCCATAGTTTTTGGTCCCCAGGTCTATCGCGCCATAGTTCTGGATGTCCAGGTCTACCGCGCCATAGTTCTGGATGTCCAGGTCTCAGTACTGGGTGTCCAGGTCTATCCCGCCATAGTTCTGGGGTCCAGGTCTATCGCGCCATCGTTCTGGATGTCCAGGTCTACCGCGCCATAGTTTTTGGTCCCCAGGTTCTGGATGTAGGTCTACCGCGCCATAGTTCTGGATGTCCAGGTCTCAGTTCTGGGTGTCCAGGTCTATCCCGCGTCTCAGTTCCGGGTGTCCAGGTCTATCGCGCCATAGTTCTGGATGTCCAGGTCTGTTCTGGATGTCCAGGTCTTAGTTCTGGATGTCCAGGTCTACCGCGCCATAGTTTTTGGTCCCCAGGTTTATCGCGCCATAGTTCTGGATGTCCAGGTCACAGTTCTGGGTGTCCGGTCTCAGTTCTGGGTGTCCAGGTCTATCCCGCCATAGTTCTGGGGTCCAGGTCTATCGCGCCATAGTTCTGGATGTCCAGGTCTCAGTTCTGGGTGTCCAGGTCTATCCCGCGTCTCAGTTCCGGGTGTCCAGGTCTATCGCGCCATAGTTCTGGATGTCCAGGTCTGTTCTGGATGTCCAGGTCTTAGTTCTGGATGTCCAGGTCTACCGCGCCATAGTTTTTGGTCCCCAGGTTTATCGCGCCATAGTTCTGGATGTCCAGGTCACAGTTCTGGGTGTCCGGTCTCAGTTCTGGGTGTCCAGGTCTATCCCGCCATAGTTCTGGGGTCCAGGTCTATCGCGCCATCGTTCTGGATGTCCAGGTCTACCGCGCCATAGTTTTTGGTCCCCAGGTCTATCGCGCCATAGTTCTGGATGTCCAGGTCTACCGCGCCATAGTTCTGGATGTCCAGGTCTCAGTACTGGGTGTCCAGGTCTATCCCGCCATAGTTCTGGGGTCCAGGTCTATCGCGCCATCGTTCTGGATGTCCAGGTCTACCGCGCCATAGTTTTTGGTCCCCAGGTCTATCGCGCCATAGTTCTGGATGTCCAGGTCTACCGCGCCATAGTTCTGGATGTCCAGGTCTCAGTACTGGGTGTCCAGGTCTATCCCGCCATAGTTCTGGGGTCCAGGTCTATCGCGCCATCGTTCTGGATGTCCAGGTCTACCGCGCCATAGTTTTTGGTCCCCAGGTCTATCGCGCCATAGTTCTGGATGTCCAGGTCTACCGCGCCATAGTTCTGGATGTTCAGGTCTCAGTTCTGGGTGTCCAGGTCTATCCCGCGTCTCAGTTCCGGGTGTCCAGGTCTATCGCGCCATAGTTCTGGATGTCCAGGTCTGTTCTGGATGTCCAGGTCTTAGTTCTGGATGTCCAGGTCTACCGCGCCATAGTTTTTGGTCCCCAGGTTTATCGCGCCATAGTTCTGGATGTCCAGGTCACAGTTCTGGGTGTCCGGTCTCAGTTCTGGGTGTCCAGGTCTATCCCGCCATAGTTCTGGGGTCCAGGTCTATCGCGCCATCGTTCTGGATGTCCAGGTCTACCGCGCCATAGTTTTTGGTCTCCAGGTCTATCGCGCGCGCCATAGTTCTGGATGTCCAGGTCTACCGCGCCAAGTTTTTGGTCTCCAGGTCTATCGCGCCATAGTTCTGGGTGTCCAGGTCTATCGCGCCATAGTTCTGGATGTCCAGGTCTATCGCGCCATAGTTCTGGGTGTCCAGGTCTACCGCGCCATAGTTTTTGGTCCCCAGGTCTATCGCGCCATAGTTTTTGGTCTCCAGGTCTATCGCGCCATAGTTCCGGACGTCCAGGTCTACCGCGCCATAGTTTTCGGTCTCCAGGTCTATCGCGCCATAGTTCCGGACGTCCAGGTCTACCGCGCCATAGTTTTCGGTCTCCAGGTTCATCGCGCCCTGGGTGTCCAGGTCTATCGCGCTATAGTTCTGGGTGTCCAGGCCAGGGCATACAGGTCTTTTAACAATAATTCGTCTGTTTTTGCAAGAAGGGTTAGAAATGGTTAGAATAGCCACTGACGGCTAGAAAAAGTTAGGCCAGTCATTCCTAGGAAAAATGAGTGTCCCAAGAAGGGTTAGAAATGGGTAGAACAGCCACTGACGGTTAGAAAAGTTAGGCCAGCCATTCCTAGGAAAAGTGAGGCGCGAAGCGCCGAGTGCCCGAGGCGCGTAGCGCCGAGCGGGGTTGCCGCGCGAAGCGCGGAGGGGCGGAGCCCTAGTCCTAATATAATAAAAGAACAAAGAAAGAAATAAATATGAACAGAAATAACATTCCAATGTGGAAATAATAAATATTCAATTCACAATTCAGATTTCGATTGTAATCAAAGAGTATAAAAAAATACCTCAAATCGCGATATCATTTATATATGATGAAAACTAATTAATAGAGCCGATAACATAACAATGCAGTACATATGTATGTATATACTCAAAGTTTATAGAGGGTATATGCAGCACAGCTACGAATTACCATGCAGCTGCTGCGGCTGGTATTATTTACAATCACAGAGTTTATACCGCGTACATGTATGTATCTATTATATGCGCGCGCGCGCGCGTGTGTGTGTGTGTGTGTGTGTGATGATCCCCGAATAAACGAGGCGCCCCCCCCCCGCTCTCTCTCTCTCTCTCTCTCTCAACGCTGCTGCCGCGCCACGCCAGAGCCTCACAGCTACGGTGCACGGGGGGGAGATCAATGCGATAACGGTGTAAATTTTCAATCCTGATTACATTATATACACCATGTATTTTAAACCGCGATAAATTCTTTGTATATTGGGTATGTTGTTAGTTTCTGCGTACACACATATATATATATACATATATATACATGAAAATATCCTGTAGTGTGAATATGATATGATAATATTGTATATATAAATAAGCGTGTATTTTATCGAACACGATCTAATAAAGATACCGGCCCTGTTTGCCTATCAGTAAACCCACCTTCTGTCCGTTGACGTATAGGTGGATTTAGATAGTGAAATGTAATAAATAGTCCTTTTTTTATATATATATATATTGAAAACCTCAATTCTATATCTTCTTCTATTTTTCCAACATATACGTACATCTACTAAATAATGATTGAAATTTTTACTCCATCGGATTTTTCCCCCCCATTTTAAACCACCCCTATCCCATTCTACCACGGAGGCAATAAACCAACCCTCTTCTCTCGCTCTCTGTTACTTTTTCCCTCCGACCCTCCGACCGCTGCTGCTGTGCTATCCAACTCAGAAATTGCCTTTGTACACACACGAGGGAGGGTCTGGGTTCGGGTCGCGTAGAAGTTTGATGTAAATAAATCAAGAAAGAATAAAAAGTGAAAACTAGACTAAAATTAATTAAATTCATTATAACGTGTAAAAAATTGATTTCACCGACTACAGATTCCGTCCATTTCCGTATCTGTGAATTCCTAGAGGACCGTGAGACTTGAGAGACTGTATTATGCCTAGGCCTACTGCAATTCCGTGATAGTTCTATCTCGTTCCGTCCGTAGGATAAAGGCGCGTGTGTAGCTATCGCATGCCTTGTCCATCGCGATAAACAGCGCTGAACCCGTCAATCTGTTTTTCCGTTTCTCTCTCTGTCGACTCGGAGAGTATAATAGAAAAATTTCCAGCACACCTTATCGCTCCTTTTTTTTTTTTGCTGTGTAGTACGATTGAAAGAAATGAAAACCAAAAAGATTAGAAACTATTTATTTCGTGAGAAAGGAGAAAATAATAATAATAATAATAATAATAATAAATATTTAATTTTGAAAATTATTAACGATGTATGTGTCATCGATGAATCGTATTTCCTGCAGTTGAATAAAGGAATATTTGTGGACGGTGTATTTAATGCCAGATATGGAGAGGAATTCGCTGATGTATGTAAAGCTTATCGGTTTATTAATTGAATATTTTTATGTATACAATAAATATTTAGACACGATATAAAATATTAATTTTCTCTTTGTTACAATATGCGATTAATTAACAACCCATTATATTTCCTTTTTGCAGCAGCAGCAGCCGCAGCGATCTGTCAAGGTTTCAATTCCTCTATAAAATCACAAATTTCATCTCTCTCTGCGTCAGTTTATGGAGGAATAAATTATTCTACTAACTTTAATTCAATAATTTCATTCCCGCAACGATGACTGTCAAATGTAATTTACAATAATATACATATAACGTATACTTAAGAGAGAGAGAGAGAGAAAAAAAGTTTTTTCTTTCTTATTATTACTATTATCAATATTATCATTATTATTATTTTTATTATTACTATTTTGTTGAAATACCAGGGACACGGTATGTTAGGTATAAATCGAGGTATAAATATATACCCACACATGCATAGAAGTACTCCGCAAAACCGTATATTACGTAATAAACTGACTATAATTTATGTATAATATTTCTTCAACCATCGAAAGATATCTCCCGCGCGCGATTGTTTCGCTATATACATAATATAATAACACGTTATTACATTACGTTACACGATTGATAATAATAATAATAATAATAATGAATATCTTATGTCAATCTTTGTCAATCGAGTGAAAAGTAATACTAAACTTGTTTTTGTTTTTAACCGACTTCAAAAAAGGAGGAGGTTCTCAATTCGGTTGTATTTTTTTTTTAATGTTTGTTACCTCATAACTCCGTCATTTATCAACCGATTTGGAAAATTCTTTTTTTATTCGAAATGGTATACTTTCAGATTGATCCCATATAAATTTCATCAAAATCGTTCAAGTAGTTTGGTTTTGAAGTCGGTTTTTTTGTCACTCGTGACGCTTGTATTCAATCATTTGTATTCAATATAAACAAAAAAAGTAGTAAGAAACAGAATAAAAATAAACCCAAATTAAATATTATTACAAAACATAACATCGCAATATTGTATGAAAAAAAAATTCTCAAACAATCGAATAATCATTCAATTATAAATACGAAAAACAGAATTAAGATTACAAACAAAAGAAACGATATTGATTTTTTCTTTCCGTATTTTTGTTTGTTTCTTTACTTATTCAATCATATGAACAGTACGTATAGTCGAGTATCTGAGAATTGATGCACCTTGCCTCGAGCCCCCCCCCCCGCTCCTCCTCGACCCTCACGGTCGAGTATTTATTTATTTTTTCACTACAACCTGAAGAGCGACCCACTGGTCTTCGGTGTAACCGACTCCGCTGACAGTCCATCCCCCACCACAGGTTGGTGTTTTTCCCCCTCTCCCCCCTCTTCTCCACCGTCGAGAGAGCCAAAGTGTAATTTAAATGCCACCGTATCAGTCAGTCAGCCTTGCGATAAACAGACTACTGTGTACTCTATAGATATACGCGCGGGTTGTATGACAGTCTCTCTCTCTCTCACTCACTCTGTAGGTCTCTGTGCTATTATATCTGCGTGTGTGTGTATACTAGTGTTTGAATGGGGATTTATTTATTAACAATAATTTTATTTATTTATTTTTTTTTGTTTTGCGAACAGGTTGAATAATAGTAGCTCGGTTTTTAGTTACATTTTATTATTTATTTTTCTTATTTTTATATTCATCTTTATATTGAGGTTCAACATCGTGAGATAAAATCAATATTCAAGCGAATTGGGTTTGTTTATAATGGAGTCTGCACCGTCAGAGAAAGAGAAGAGTGTATACGCCGTCTGTGTTACTTTGTCGATTATCATATACAGTATATATAAATACATTTTTATAGAAGAACGAAACGAAATGATTTTAGTAGAGAAATATGGACAACGTTAGATTAATCGATCGACAATAGACGAACAGGGGGGAAGCTGTGCTACCTGTAATCCGATAGCGGTGGGGATAGGGGTAATTTCGCTTTTTAAGAGATTGATTTTATAACTTTCATTTGAATGAATCGCGGTCAGACAAAACTTTCTTCCTCGACTGTATTCTCGTGACTAATTTTTTATCTATTAAAAAACAACAACAACAACAACAAAAAGAAGGAAAAAAAAATAATATATACCGTAGCACATTTTCATTCATTTCTTTATACCGCTCGCGTTTATCGATCTTTATTTATACAGTTTTTTATTTCAAGACTGAAAAAAAATAAAAAAATAAATTAAATAAAGCCTCTTTTTATTTGATTAACACGGTAAATCGAAGAGAAAAAAAATCTTTCACACAACGAACGGAAGTTTCTAAACTACTACCAACAAAAAAAAAAAAAAACACAATTGAACAAATATAGTTTCGTTGTTATCATCGATAAATCGAGTTTAAATATTGTCGAATTATGAGAAACCACCGCAATAAATAAATATACTCGAAAGTGATATTGAATAAAGGAGAAGATTCAAGATTATACGAATGAACAGATTCACACAGATTTCAAAGTATATACGCTAACCAGTTTGTATAATTATATCGTTTGCGCCGAGGAGGTATATACAATGGGGGGTATGGATGCCAGATGTCTTACAACTCGTACAACCTTCACTCTTCACACTCCGTATACGTAGGACACATTCACAGTTATTATTTAAACAAGAAAAAAAAATTAAATAACAACAATAATGATAATAAAATAAAAAAAAGGCATTTCATTTATTCACTCACCTCGATCTTATCCATTTTTTTTTTTTTTTTTTTTTGTATTCACGATACACTATTCATTATTTTTCTTTTCTCACATTCATCCGTACGATTCATTTATCAATTTATTTTATTTGGAAAAAACAAAACAATATCAATATCATTATTATTATTATTATTATTATTTTATAACACTATTTTTTTATTATTTTTTTTTTTTTAATTAAATTTGATTGTTTTCATTTATTTCATTTATTTCATTAATTTTTTTGTGAACTTGTTATTGAACCGAATAAGAATTTTAATTTAATAACTGTATGTATGTATGTGTATGTGTAGAGATGTTCTTTTTAATAAGACAGTTTAATACACGTGTGATTTTTAAATCGCGTATCTGTGTGTTATGGATATAGAATTTGACGCGCGCGGACCAGCGACTCACGGTGCGGCGCACGCCGCTGTCCCATCAAGACTACTTTGTATTTACTCTAATTATCTGACGTCACGGATACACTTTCCCCCACCATGAGACCACCACCGCACTCGGTGGCGAGGCGAACTAGTCTCGCTACGCGCAGCCAATATGGCCGACTCACCGTGCGCCGCGCGCTAGTCGTCGCTACACATGCATCGCTCACTCTACGTCTTCACTCTTCGCACTGCACCGACTCTCCCGCCTTTTTCACGTTCACATGCGTTCAGCCTTTCGCGATGAACGGACTGTAGGGATGGGCGATGTTAGGGAAATAATCGATTACAAATATCGATAACTTTGTAAAAAAAACATCGATAAATCGGTGCATGAATATTAATTAGGAATTTATTGCGAAAAACAAAGTCTGTTCATTTTTATAACCCAATTTTTTTTTGTTCGCATATTACACATTATTTACAATATTTCCACCTTCATTTGCCCTTCAAACATAGAAATCGAATTTTCCGATGTTGAATGAAAAGAATTAAATCGGATATCGATAAATCGAATAGTTTATAGTATAAAAAATATCGACAAAAGTAATCGACGATGAATATGAGAAACTCGACACGCGAGTCGTTGTTTACCTCCGTGTTTTTCGTTCTGTTTTTGTTTTTCCTCAAATTGCAAATACAACGATCTTTATTGTTATTTTCTCACTTTATATGCGGTAACTTCACAGATCAGAGTGTTTGTATAATTTTCTTACAATATTCTTCATTGAAGGATGTTGCAAATATGATACTTTCTTCATTACCGTCTCGGTCTTATCGTTATTTTTAAATCGTTGAGATTGATGAACACGATTTTATCCTGCGTGTTTTTTGGTCTCACAGAGATTCTGTTCTCCACCTTATCGTCGATAAGTGTTGATAACTGTTTTACCGACTGTTACTGCTAAAGTTTTCCTTTTTATTGCAAGGATTAAAAATTCTGTATTATCCGTTGGAGAACGACGATGAAACGAGAGAGTTTGATACTCCTTTTTTCATTCGATGATATTTAAGGACCGATTAATAGGTTTTTTTTTAATTACTCATTCTTAACTTTTCGTTCCTATATTTACAGAATGTAAAAAGAGAAAGTATTATTATCATCACCCGGAAATTAGAATCTTAAGATTTTATGTAAGTGATTGTTTTGTTTGTTTGTTTGTTTGTTATATTATTAAACAAGATTTTTAATGCAAGGTTGACGAATGTAAATTCCTCGTTATTTTGTTTAGCTTTGAATAAAGAAAAAATTCTAGGGTTGGGTTTTAAAAAAATCCTATCCTGGAAAAAAATCATAAAATCTCATAGGAAACAACCATTTCTTCAATGAGAATCTATGATTTTCCCAAAATATATGAGGGACAGAAAAATTTTCTCATCCGACAGTTTATCAGAAAGTATGAGTATTGTATAATTTCAAGAATTTATGAGGTAATACTCACAATATACCTATAAGAGTCGATGAGGATGAAAATCCGATGCGTTTTTATCATGAAAATCAAAACTCAAGTCAATGAGAGTTTATTATGGATTGATCATGTATAAGATTTTGTCAGTATAAACTGATATATCTTCAATCAGAAACTGTATGGAAATTATGAAGTGATGTATTTATGAGAATATATACGCTTTTCTATATTCGATAACAAGTTCGAGTTTTATGATAAAACGAAAGGATTTGCAGTGACAGATCCACATCGTTTTCTCATTAAAAAAATACGATTGTCATAAGCTTTAATGAGGTATTCCCCAATGTGACTAATCCACTCTCGAAACTTATAAGTTTCTGACCCAGCAATTATCGAGTCACCCGGCAACAAAGGATATGAGTTTTCATAAGACTTTCCCGAGTTCGACCAATCCCCTCTGAAAACTTATAGCGTTCCAGCAATTACGTAGTTCGGCGCGCCGCCACACAGTGGCGCAGGGTTCTCGCGAGTAAGTGGCCACTGCGATTTGGTTTAGCTCGGACCGCGTGCCGCCTTGCTAATATCTAATATTCAACTAAAATATGATCGCGCTATATCTCTTCGTGAGAAATAGTGTATCGCTCAGATCCAGACTCCAGCATGCAACAAAATCCCAGTAGCCCACTCTGGAGATTGAAAAAAAATTAATTTCATCGCAACAGGGTCTGCCGATGAGGTAATAATTTGTGTAATTCTATGAGAATCCACTATCGGAATCCACAGAAAATGTCCTACTCTGCCGATGAGGGAATACCTCATACGATATCATACAGTTCCGCTACTAAAATTTGCGCTTCCGTCGAGGCGACTGATATAATCCGATAAAATTCCAGTAGAAAAATACACACAAAATGTCGTTCTACTGCTAGTAGGGGAACATCTCATAGAAAATCATAGACGAAACTGTAACAATGAGCAGTCGTACACACCATTTCCTAAATAACTTATATAATCTGATATTGGAACACCTACCCTCATTCTCATTCAACCTCATAAATTTTGGCAATAACAAGTGAATCTCATAAATTCTGATAGACAAACATATCTTCAAACATTGATTTATGTTTTCTGATTGATTCTCATAGAGTTCTCATAAACTCGGTTAGAACAGTTTGAGGAAATTACTGTCAGTTTTTATAAGAATTTTCAGTGACAGATCCACATCGTTTTCTCATACATTTTTCAGTCAATTCATTTTTTTATAAGATTATATGATTTTTTTCCAGCAGGTATCACAATGAAAACGTAGTTCAAACATTTTACATTATACAGTTTTGAAAATCATATCCGATTTGTTTATTTTTTATTTTGAGACAATTCTTTTGGTCGACCGATTTCTGGAAAAGGAGTTACCAGATTTTGACGAATTTGAACTGATTACAGGTCCAGTACTTTTCCAATTACTTATTGTTAGAGTACAAAATTATCCAATACCGAATAAAAACGATGATATCTCGATAACGGATTGATGGACTTTTATGAAAATTGGTACCTGAAGGCTTTTTGAGTCTCTGACAATCAATCTCAGGTTATATTTGCAAAGTCCAAAATGGCGACTACATTGTGTTGATCAAAATTTGAAAACATATCGATTTTGATGAAAATTGGTACCTGAAGCCTTTTTTTTAAATCGTTGATAACTTATTCAAGGTCCAATTTCCAAAATTTGTAATGGCGATTACAGTGTGGCATTCAAAAATCTATAACTCGTCCAATTCTAGTAAAATATGACGTTACCTCAGGGTTTTTTTTGAGTCACTGATTACGAATTTTACGTTAATCTTCGATAATTCGAATGGGATGATCATTTTTTTTCGATTTTATAACGAGTGGGACTGGCAGAGTAACCGAATCAAAAGAATATCAATATTCGAGATCATATAGATTTTTTTTATTTTTTATTTCTTCTTGTTTATTACTTTTCATTAGAAATAGTTGAAAATTGGAAAATGTTCTATTATTTTCTTAATTCTGCACTTTCGATTCATCGGCTAAACGAAATTTTGAAAATTTAGAAACATTATATACAATAGTTAAATTAACAATAAGCACTTAAGCCTGGTATACAGTGATGTCGAGGTTATTTTGGATCATTTTCTCGTCGATCCATTGACGAAGAGCAGCCACGTTCGCGTAAACACCTGGAATCTGGTTTTCCCCGCAGCCGATTCCCCAGGCCACGATACCGACCTGGACGTATCTTGTGGGGTCGTTTTTCATGGGACAGACCAGAGGACTTCCACCGTCTCCCTGAAAACGATCAAGTTCATCCAATTAACAACACGAGTGACGCGCTTCATTATATTTGCATGAGCTTCGAAGGACGGGAAGGAATCAATGCGATTGCAACGAAGTTTTCAAGAGTAAAGATGTTCAGCGATTGAATTTTACCCTGCAAGTGTCTTTGCCGGGTTCTCCACCGGCACACGTGAAACTTGGATCAAGTATAAAGTACTTCCCAACTCGGGTAGTGCGCAAAGCGGTTTGACAGTCGCCGTGGGGAACCACGGGAAGTTCTACCCTCTTCAGGATCACTTGGTATTGACCTTCCTTGCCTGGAACATAATTCGACGATAAGTCACGGGGTCGTTTCTGATACTGTTTTGTCCAACGATCATTTTTGACGAGGGGTGAATCACTAGCAAAAATGTGTACACCACATTTCCCAACAATGCCGGCCCCTACTATAATTACCGAATACGTCCTTTCCCCAACCGCTCGCGAAGCATCGAGATCCGTCGAAGTTTGCATTCGCTGGTGGGAGACAAATGAGGTCCACATTCCACGCCAGATCGACGGGCGTCTTGAGAATCAGAATAGCAACGTCGTTAAAGAGAGACCCGGAATTGAAATTTTCGTGTAAAAACACTGACTCCACTTCACGATCTTGGTACGGGTACAGTTCGTTGGTGCTCTGCGTGTCCCACTCACCAGCACGAATCTTCAGTTCGGATGGCTGCCCTTTCCGGCTGTTTTTAACAATCAAACTCATCAATTTTGATCGAAAAAACCCTGAGTCACAATGTGCGATGGGGTCTGTGTCGCGAAACAAGCAACGCCACATGTGGCGAAAAGTGGCACTTTTCAATGGACAGAAGTCGACGGTGATTGGTGGCGTTTTTTGACGTGTTTGAAACTGCCCAATCCACTTTCTGGCTTCATCCACTGGAGAGTGCGTCTTTTCGCCAAAGCGAGCGTTGGAAGTCTCTCGCTGCCCTTTTCCAAAGTAACGCAAGCAGAGAATAGCTGAATTTCTTTTTTGAGGAAGACTTCGGATAAGCTGCCCAACTCTATCCGACTAACCCATTAACGCAGTGGGCAGCCGTCAGCACCGCTCGTGGATGAATCAAGGCACCTCCACACTGGTAGACGGTTTTCGTCTTGTCGTCAGTGCCGACTGCTTCCTCCCTAAGAATCGCCACCATCCAAGGAAACTCCCCGAACTGGGCCTCGCTGTTGCTATGTCCTGTTATCTTGAAGCCCACACCTTCAAGGTTTCGATGACCACAACCTCTCTGGACCATCGGAACCGGAGTTGCCTTATCCTCGGGTTTCACCAAGTCCGGTGGGTTGCAACAAACGTCCATATGGCTGGCGCACGCTCTAAGTGCTCTGCAAGATGCGCCAACCAGCTTGTGAAGTCACCCAGAAATCGCGATCATCGTCTTTACCGTACCTTATGTCAATCAGGCTGATTCCGTTGGTGGATATCGTCCCGTTCTGGCACTGATAGTACGGAACACATTCGCAAGTGGAGTTTGGAGCCTCCTTTGGTGGGCTGACGGTGGTGAAGACGCTGGCGATCAAGGAGTCAAGATCGGCGTTGTCTGCCTTTTGTGGGGCGGCTAGGACCACTGATATCACCGCCAATAAGACACTCGCGATCATCGGACCTCTCATTGTGACGAATTCACGATTCTAGACAGTGCAAAGGAATAAAAATAATAAGAGATCCTACTGCTGTACTAATCGAATGCCGATGACCAGGGACTATATATTATCGATAAGTGACAACACACAATTCTTCTACCATGTAGAATGAAACGATTAATAGTCATTCAGGTGGCCTCCGCGTGACGTGACTGTTTTTAGGAGAGGTTATGTGTTTCGAAAGAGTCGTTGGCGTGCCCAGCGAGCCAAACACACCCTATACAATATTTTTTCTGGCAAAAGCATGAAGAGTCACAGTGATGCCAGTTGAAGTATCTGAGGTAGAAAGTAATAAACTGCCATAAAAAGTCTCTTAACGGTAGTTTACTTACTCAATAAGACTTTTCATGGCAGAAAAGTGTCTTTTTAAGGCCTGTGCCGGAAAGAAATGATTTTTATCAACAATTGAAAGTAGGGACTCACCACAGACGATTGAAGAATGTTCTTTTTTTTCGTTTTAACTGAGTGTCAACCGGGCGAAACGGACCCTGGTAAGAAGTGAAGGCGATGCAGAATGCTCGGCGTATATCCACATCCACGGTCGTCTCTTTTTCATAATTATATAGGGTATCGGATCCGCCAGCTACCCCTACTCGAGACGTTACTCGAAGCCAAATTCACTGGGACTTGACGGGCGATTGGCCGCCTTTTATTTATCGTATGACCTCTGACCTGGAATCTGATTAAATCCCGGGAACTTTCGGCGGATTCGGAACGATTTTGCTCGTCATTTAATTCAGTGCTAATCTTTATCTCTAGTTAAGTCCAGCGTGATTTATAAACTGTTTTATGAATCATTGGTTGTTCTACCCTACTGAAAAACTTCAAATGATAAAAGTGGTAAAAAAGTAGATGATAAATCATATGATAAATCACATCGAGTTATGACCGATTTCAGTATGTGATTCATTATATGAATTATTAAGTATTTTGGGATCAAGAAAAGGAATTTATTGATTAAGTATTTTATTATGTGATTTCTTGCATGATCCATCAATTCGTGTAAAACACATACCTTATTTTGTAATTTATCATATGATTTTTTTATATCTTGATATTTTCTGATGGAAATAGAAATATGGTCGTGCGTTTAATCAGCTATTTAGCTCGAATCATCAGCTAGTTAACTAATAACTGGTAAAGTCATTTACTTATTATTCAGAATCGATTAGAAATATTTTAAATGTTCTAGGGAATATATATTCAACAGTCATAATTTTTTTTTTTCGTTATAACTGGAACTAAATTGTTCGACCTCCGTCCACGGCACGACTTCGAAGTCGAGGATGATTTCGACTGTACGGTCAGTGGCAACGCGTAAGTGTAGCCAACACGGTGCAAATTTACTCGTGAGAACCTTAAAGACACCCTGCCAACCATCTATCGGCGCGTTACGGTACCCGATATCTATGTAGCGGGTATAGGAACAGGGCGGACACCCTAGCTGTACGGTAACCCGTTGTGTGGTACCGTAACGCACCGATAGATGGTCTGCTGTCTTTGTGTTTCTCACGAGTAAATTTGCACCGTATTGGCTACACTTACGCGTTCCCACTCACCACACAGTCGAAATCCTCCTCGACTTCAGAGTCGCGCCGTCGACGAAGGTCAACGGGAATAAATTTAGTTCCAGTTAAGACACTCAGGAATCATGAATGTTCAATATAGACCTTGATAAGATCTAACCTATAACGTTTCGGTTGAAAAAAAAAATTAAAAAAATTGAATATAATAATATATTCAAAATATTCTGATAGATTATAAATAGTAAGTTACTCGTTTCGTAAGTTTTACCAGTTAACTAGCTGATAATTCGAGGCGAATAGCTGATTAAACGCACGATCATACATGGTTTTGTTGCTTACTTTACGACGTTGCATCGACATTCGACGCCGATTTTTTAAATAGGGTACCACAGACGGTAACGTGTCTGCTTCCGAATTCGACGGGAATCGGTTTGATTCCGGTCCCGATTTTTTTTCTCCATTTCAATCATAAAATATCATCATATAAAAAATCATATGATAAATTACAAAATAAGGTATGTGTTTTACACGAAATGATGGATCAGGCGAGAAATCACATAATAAATACTTAACAATTCATATGATAAATCACATACTGAAATCGGTCATAACTTGATGTGATTTATCATATAACTAGGGGCTCCGCCCCTGCGCGCTTCGCGCGCCTACCCCGGTCGGCGCTACGCGCCTCATAAATTGGTTTCACACCTTTTCATTCCCTTAGGAGTCGAATTTCAAAAAACGCTTAAACTACTTTCTAGGTATTTGAATGAGCAATAATTTGAAGCCAAAACGAAGTCAATATCTCATCGAGCCGAGCCGATATCCATGAATCCGCGAAAACATGTTTTACCCCTTTTATTCTCCTTGTGGGGCGAATTTCGAAAAATCGCTTCTTAGTGGGTGTTTACGAAGGGAAGGGAACATGTTGCCCAAATTTCAAGTTTCTGGGTCAAGGGGTCTGGGCTGGGCGTTGATGCCACTTGTTCCTTTATAGATATAGATTTATTATCATATACTTGTTTACCACTTTTATCATATGAAGTTTTTCAGTAGGGTACATTTGCGCAGTTGCTCCGTAACGCTTTCTCGATGTAATTGAAAAGAGCATTAAACCCGGTTGGAATCGAGATTCATACGTTTGTGGAACTGATTAAAAATAAAATCAAACGCGACTGATTAAATATGGTTATTATACGTTCTCAAATGTACACAACTCGCCTCAATGTCGTTCAAATTTCAAGATAACCTTCGATCTCTCTTCAGGCTTAATGGTTCCGAGAATTTGTCATCATTCGGCTTCGTACCGCAAGATCGACGAAATGCGAGTGTCTTCAATTCAATAATCGATGTTTCGATATCTGTTTCTCGACGCGGGGATAAGAATTATCGCTATCAATGTTGTGGGACTCGAATGTATCAACCCATCATTTCTTCTCTCTCTATTTGGCTGCTATATGATTACTCCATCCCTTATCTCGTGCACCAATTGTCGGTAAGCTTGTTTCCCTCTTTTTATTAACCCTTATCGACAACCCTGTACCGGATGGTGAGCCTCATTCCCGACAGGTGTCGCCCCCCGTTCTATAATCCATATGATCTCAGCCTTAATGTATATGGGGCATTCCACGCCAACTCGACCAGTGTTAAACCCCGACCGTCTCAAAATCATTCCATGTTTTTTCCTAACATTCTACTCAGTAAAAAATGCGTTCAGAATTTATTTTTTATTTTTTTATCAAACCGTCAATTTGTTATACATTTTTTAAATTGATTGAGAATGGCCTTTTCCAGGAATCTGAAAAAATTCTCAAAAATCCAGTGGATGACACAAAACAGCCCCCGTTTAGGCAAACGTGGGACAATTTTTTTTTCAATTCTTTTTTCACTTAATTCGGATTTTTCCAATTTCAAAAACTGAAATTAAGACAGGATCAAATTGTAAGCGTCAAATAAGGGTCATAAATGGTGAAACTGAACGTTTCCGAGTAAATCCAACCTTATTTGACGCTTGAAATTTGATCCTGTGTTACATAATTTCAGTTTCAAAAATTAGAAAATTTCGAATTGAGTGAAAAAAAAAATAAAAAAAAAATCGGACCACGTTCTCCTAAACGCGGGCTGTTTTGTGTCATCCACTGAATTGTTGAGAATTTTTTCAGATTTTTATAAAGGGGCATCAGATCGCCGGGGTTTAACTGGTCGGGGTTTAACTGGTCGAGTTGGCGTGGAATGCCCCATATACTCCTTATTTTTCTTGATAAAATCATAAATAACATTTATGAACCAACCACTACGTAGGACGATGCTCCGAGAGCCGTATTTTGTGCTCTTTTGTACTTCAATGAAAAATGAACTTCTCGAATGGCTTGGGAGCCTCATTGTATTGATTAGCAGGCCTAGTAGATCTTTCAGTAGACTAGGAATTTAAAGAATATTGGAAAAGAGAATCGAACACCTCAAACGTAACTATTTAATTAAATCTGTCTCATTCAAGAGCGGAAAAAGAAGAGAGGCTTCAGTACCGAGTTCAGTACACTTGATACAGAACACTTGAATCTTAATTTGCATTGATAATAGGCGACAGCTGGGAGTAGACGGAGAAAAATCCCCGGTCCAGAATACCGTAATTCCGGTAAGTTTTACCGAAGTGACAAGTGCGTATATGGATAAACCTTCTGTTCGGTAACTCTTACTGCGTTCGTTTGGTAAAGCTCGAATCTCGAAGTATAGTTCGCAGGGCGAATGCCAGGCGTCAAGATTACCAAAACGTACCTACGTAATATCTACTCCGTCCAGCTATCTTATTTACTAGTCAGTGCGGTACCTGCTCCTGAAAATTCACGATGAATTTACCGAAGTCCACAGTTTAAATCACTAACGTGAACTACCGTGATGTGGTTCATTGGGCTACGTACTAGCGTCGCGATAACCAAACTCCACTGCACATTTACAGCTTACTGTACTAGTCAATGTAGTAGCTACTACTAAAAGACAATGATCAATTCATCAGTTCATATATTTGAGATTACCGATCGGTGCAGTCAGAGCAAATCATAGCAAAACTATTAGACAGGTACGTAGTACCGAAGTCTTTCGTATAAATAACCGAACAGACACTCTATCCATATAGGCACTTGCCAGTTCAGTAAAATTTACCAGACGTTCTGTAAATGTGACCTGCAACGTATAGGTGTAGGAATTAAACATCTGTAATCGAATATTTTCTCAGTTTATTCAACATTTATGATATGTATTTACATAATATGAGTATACAAGGGTATCGAATAGTAATCAAATACAGGTATAGGTCCTCTAATACAGGTGTAGAGACATACAGGTATACGAATCGCACGAAATTACAAAATGTAGCGTGTGGTTAGGTACATCTTACCCCGTTTCATAAGTAGACGTCGATTTTCCTTCGTCGGCATTCGTTTCAGACTTTTCGCTAGGTTCTTTTTGCTGAAGTACATCCAAGTTCAGGATTTCGGAATTCCCAAGAGATTCGGTGCATGTAGGAAAAGATTCTTGTGGGCGAATAAACTGCACTAATAGGTATATCATAAAATTGGTTTATTCAACGATTATTATATGGACCATACCTGACAAAAACACAATCGAATAAAAAGTCGACGATTAAATTTACTTACCAGATCCCACCCTAGCAAATCGGACCACACCTAAATCACACCAAAACGACACGGTGTAGCTGCTCGTTTTCCACACCATTTTTACACCGATTTTACACCTTACCAATTTTACACCTATTTTACACCAATCTTACACCCACCCATTTTACACCGATTTTACACCCACCCATTTTACACCGATTTTACATCCATTTCACACAGAACGGATTTTCGAAAAAAAAAATGAGATATCTGAGTCGGGATCGAACCACCATCCTTCGAATTTCCAAGCAGTGACACTACCGTCTGAGCTACAGTACTTCATGGTAATAAAAGCAAGTTTTAGGTTCATAAGCTATGATATGATTGTGATTGATTTTCAGTTTCTTTGAAGAAGTTGGTACACTTCGATCCGAATAGATAAGGTGTGCAATTGGCGTAAAATCGGTGTAAAATGGGTGTAAAATGGGTGGGTGTAAGATCGGTGTAAAATAGGTGTAAAATGGGTGGGTGTAAGATCGGTGTAAATATGGTGTGGAAAACGAGCAGCTACACCGTGTAGTTTTGGTGTAATATTGGTGGCAAATTGGTATTTTACCAAAATTACACCGAAATCATACCACCCTAAAAACACACCAAAATTACACCAAAAATAACGGTGTAAATGAATTCGCTAGGGCAGCCGCTTAAACGAACCGAAGTAGCCTGGCACATCACTCAGTTGCTGATTTTCGTTAAATTGCGATGGCAGGCCCGAATGACTCCCGTTTACTCCCACAAAAACATCACCCTAGTGAGCCATGCTGCATCGAGTATAACGAAACAAGTAACGGTTTTTCGAGAGTATTCGACGCTTGTCAAAAATTTTTGTGCGAAAAACTAAGTTCATCGTACACCGAACCACGCACTCTGGTATTTTCCCCGTGTAAAACTTTGTGTAATCGCGAGTTCGTGAACAATACCGAACAATGAGCAAACTCAACCGACCTATGTAGTCTTTCTACGACGGAGCCGGTAAAATTCACCATGCACTACAGTGATTTTCCCTCCAAACACGTGCTAACAGCATAGGCTAGTAAATATTACGAGAGTGGTTCGCAAAATATACCGACTCTATGGTGCTATTACTGACCGGGGTAGTGACGATTCGCCATGTCGAGTGGCAGAACTTACTATCTGACTGGTATCCCATGCGCTCGTCTCTGTCTAGTTAGCTCAGCCATACAACATGCATACATCACTAGAATTTCGGTATACTCTGCGATAATGACATCAGTAGGAAATACCGTAACTTTGGTGTAGTTTTTACTTTGCACAAGTACTCTTAGGCATACACATTTATAAGTGTAACCAAAACTTGAGTACTCATTACCATAAAAATTTTACCCGATGAGCACGGTAATCTGAACCGGGGGATTTTTCTCCGAGTAGGTAGGATTCAGACCCATGATTTGAATTTGAACCGTTAGAATTTTTTGAACGATTATGAGTTATCGAACGCTTTTACACGGTCATAGGGTTGAAAGTTTCAAAGTTTGTCATAACTCTGAAGTATTTTCAGAGTTTGGTTACAGCAGAATCCGGGAAAGTGATGAATCTGGGAATTCGGAAAATGTCTTTTTCAGTTATTATACCTCACAATCCCGATGCTGCTGAATCGGGTCGTAATAAAAACTGAGTACTTCAATCCTTCGTCCTTCTTTCCCACTTTTACGAGCTCTGCATCTGGTTTTATACCTCGGAATGATCGACGTTTTTAATCTAATAAAACTTTATTTCACTGCGATTCTGCGGGGAATAGCTCCACGTACTTGATTCAACCCCTTCAGGTTTGGCCGTGGGATAAACGAAGTCAAAATAATTAGTCGATCTGTGGAAAACCTTTTCATATGACTGCGTCTTCATATTATACAGGGTTACTACCTATCGAGTGAACAATCTGAAGTTGGTTAGAATCGAGAAACAAGCTTTCAGACCATTCTTAACTGATCCAACTGCATTTCTCGATTCTATATCCAACTTCAGGCTTTTTTTTGATAGAATGAGTCAGAGAAAGTTATTCTTTGGAAATTCATTTAAAAAGGATACTTCAATTCGCAAAAAGAAGAAACTTTTATTTATAGCTTCAATACATGAAAAGCTTCCGATTTTTTATAATTACCTGTATAGAATATCGACTGATTCTTCCGAATCATGACCCCATTTGAACAAAATGAAGCACAAGGTACGACACAATATAATCGTAGAAAATTATCAATCACACCTCAACATATCCTGCTTCAGCGCATTTCGCTCCACGCTGTCCATTCTGGCCGTGAGCTCAGAATTTCGCGCGACTAAACGTGCACACGATTGCTCTAGAGCAGCTACGCTTCCCTTGAGAGCAGCATTCTCAACAATCAAGGTATTCATTTTTGAATTGAACTCAGCAGAGAAGTTAGGGAAGACATGCGCCAGTGCTTCGACTTTGGCCGCAACATCTTCCCCTTTGCAGGGTAGAAGCGTCAGCTGCTCAAATTTGGACTTGAACTCCTCAATATGAGATTCGAATTTAGAGTCGAGATAGGCAGCTAGCCTAGCCTGAGCCTCCATCAGAATTCGCGAGCTCGATTCAACGGCCACCAGAGTTGAAGCTAACGTTGGTGTCGGGGTTGGGACCAGGTCACTGCTAAGGCCGGGGTTGATAGATAATGAAGGCACCGAAGAGCTCAGGACGATGGTTGCGGCACCAGAGGACGTGCACTGAAAAAAAAGTTGTGCTCCGATAGCAAGAAGTCTGGCTGCCTGAGCTATAATCGGTTTTCTTCCGATACCCGAACCACTATTCAGCTGTACGAGCGGAACAACTCTGCCTGACGTAGTTCAGCTATCCGAAGAATACGGTATCGCTGTAGGAGCTGAACGCGGAATAGCTTCTGCAGCAATACCAGTGTATAGCGTATTAACCTGCGAATTCTCGCGCGCACAGCGAGAAGTCCTGCGCAGTTAGCTGTACGTCGCGCTCGTCTAGGTACACGGTATCGCTGCTACAGCTATACCAAGCATTGCTACTGCAGCGTACAAAACATTAGCTCCTACCAGCTGAAAGTATACCTACAGTAGCAGACGTTTGTATACTTGAATGATACGGCTGCTGTAGCGATACATTTTGCTCCTGTAGCGGTACGTATTGTTACAGTAACGGACTGCTCTCAGCATAACTTTGTTTCGCTCGACACGCTATACTTTTTTTTCAGTGTGGGGTCAGAAAAACCAAAGGATGCACCATTTGTAGAATGCTCGGCCGTAGTAGGCACGGAAGATGGGCCAGGATGTCGACAATCAGCACACGGCTAGTAGACGGCGTCGAGATTATTGTAGACCATTTGCTCATCTATCCATTGTCGAAGAGCAGCTACGTTCGTGTAGACACCTGGAATCTTGTTTTCCTCGCAGCCGATTGCCCAGGCCACGATACCGACCTGGACGTATCTGGTAGGGTCGCTTTTCAGCGGACAGATCAGAGGACTTCCACCGTCTCCCTGAAAACGTTGAAATTTATCCGTAATCACCACCAAGATTAGAGACGTAGGTCATTCTATGCGTATAATGTCCAAAGGCCGAGATGGGAATGTTTGTGATTACGCTACTCAAATTTCTTTCAAACACGTTTCGTGACTCTTGGGTAGCCACGGTGAAGAACAGCGTGGGATGATGATCAGCGTCTGAATGTTACCTTGCAAGTGTCCTTGCCAGTTTCCCCACCGGCACACATGAAACTTGAGTTAAGATTGAACCGTTTCCCCAGTCGGGTGGTCCGCAACACCGTTTGGCAGTGATCGTGGGGGACGACAGGAAGTTCGACTGCCTTCAGAATCACTGAGTAATAGCCTTTCTTACCTAACCATAAATTTCATTCCGTTGTAAGATATTCATTGTCGGCCTCAAAAATTTGCGAAAGTAACGGGTCCTGATTACCGAACGTGTCCTTGCCCCATCCGCTCGCGATGCATCGAGATCCGTCGAAGTTTTCATCCTGTTTTGGGAGACAAACGAGGTCGACATTCTCAGCCAGATCGACGGGGGTTTTGAGGATCAGAATAGCAATGTCGTTCGTGAGAGTAGAAGAATTGAAACTCCCGTGTACGATCACTGATTCTACATCACGGTCCTGGAACGGGAGGGGCTCTTTACTGGTCTGCGTGTCCCACTCCCCAGCACGAATCTTCAGTTCGGATGGCTGCCCCTTCCGGCTGTTTTGAACAATCAAACTCATCAATTTTCATCGAAAAAACCCTGAGTCACAATGTGCGATGGGGTCAGTGCAGCGAAACAAGCAACGCCACATGTGGCGAAAATTGGCACTTTTCAATGGACAGAAGTCGACGGTGTTTGGTGGCGTTTTTTGACGTGTTTGAAACTGCCCAATCCACTTTCTGGTTCCATCCACTGGAGAGTGCGTCTTGTCGCGAAAGCGAGCGTTGGAAGTCTCTCCCTGCCCTTTTCCAAAGTAACGCAAGCAGAGAATGGCTGAATTTCTTTTTTTGTGAAATACGACCGATAAGCTGCCCCACTCTATCCGACTTACCCATTAACGCAGTGGGCAGCGGTCAGCACCGCTCGTGGATGAATCAAGGCACCTCCACACTCGAAAGTGGCTGTCGGCTCGCCGTTCCTGTCGATCACATTGTTCAAAAGAATCGCTACTATCCATGGAAACTCCCCGAACTGGGCCTCGTTGTTGGTTGCTCGCGTTATCTTAAAGCACACGCCATCCGGGTTTCGATGACCACAACCTCTCTGAAATTTTGGCTTCAGAGTTATCCGATCATCGGGTCTTGACGGGGTTGCGAACTTGCAACGATGGTCGACATGGATTTGAAAGCGTGGCTCTTGTAACTGAATAAATACTTACACGCATATGATTCGTCGAAGCGGAGTTTAAACTTTGGTTCTCGTTTTGACTAACTTTGTCGGGCATCGACTGTGGGTTGTCGATTGAAGCGTTATCATCACCAATGTCGGCTTTTTGTGGCGTGGCTGGGGCCACAGCCATCACTGCCACCAAGACACACACCGTCTTCATGCCCCTCATTGTAAAGGATTCACAAATCTAGCGAGTGAAGACAAACAATTTCAGACATCCTTCGTTATTTTTGTTGTTGATCAAATTCCGATCACCTTTTTTCACGATAATTTATTCATCATCGTTAATGTTATTGGAGGGTTCAGTCATATTGGGAAGAAAAACGCGAGGAATTGTAGTCTGAGCAATATACAATAATACAAACACGCAACAATTGTAGTCTGAATCAATGGATAGTTTCCAGAAATAATTACGGATCTGTGGATCGAATTATCAAATTATGTATCATCAAAGGAATATTTGTGTCAGTTGAATCCAAAAACCGGTTTGAAAATGCTCTGCTAGCTGACGTCGCGTAGTTGAGCACAAGCAGAACCCAAGAAACAATTCGTCCCCACGATTTGATATTCCCTAATTAACTAGGTTGTACTTAACTAAGTTGTAAAAGTAGCAACTATTTGTAAATAATAAAAATACTGTGGTATTGAAAGTTCAAAATGAGACAAGGTCAAGGTCGAGACGTAGCTGAAAAATGAAATAAATATTTCTAATCTCTTTGAAACTCATACTTCAGAGAAGCTCACGGTTGATGTAGATCTCAGCTAATCCCAAAATCCTATATCACAATTCAATAAAGAATTTTTTAACTGACAACCAAAGTTGTTACTCACAATGCAATCAACACACGGAGAGTGCCACAAAGGTGGCTCATGAAATCGCAGTACGACGGAGTCGTAACCAGTTTCCGTTCGATGGAAAAAATCGATGCGTAGGATCCTGGAGGGGAGGGTGATCCTGGAGGGGAGGGTGATCCTTGGAGGGGCTGATGGCTACTCCCACACCTTGAGCTTGTCTTCGTAGATCAGAAATAGATGGACCCAGCGGATTCTGGTTTGTGCCAAATTGGAGGGATCCTAGGTCCACAAGATATTGACTTCACAGTACCCCCAGATGGAGAGAGTCTTGTTCAGGTTCCTGTGACGTGTGCACCTGAGCTTGTATCTTCTTCTTCTTCTTCTTCTTTGTACCGGCTTCGGTCTCTCGGAATTCTAATTATAGGTTGAGGAAGAATTACAAGTCGCTGCGGTATTGTCGTGATTTATTCGCAGTTCTCTGGGAAGAAATAGTAAGACTGTTGCTTATTACAATGACAATAATAACAATTGCAATAATAAGCTTCGCCTCGGGGATTCTCCGTTGTCCTATTTAAATACACAATTTGCTTCATTGGAATATGCCTTCGATCTTTCATTATTTACTCATTACTGTACAGAGTATCGACTGATTCCAGCGAACAATGTCTTCATTTTTGAATTAGGTTGTCATTTATGTGGCAAAAGGGGCCACTTTAATTATTTTCACAATCCCAAAGTAAATAATAAGGTATGTACAACACAATTCAACAGTATAAAGCTATCTTCCATCTCTTGTATAAATAATTCGTTGTAATAATACGTAAACAAAATTAAGGTTGGTAGACGGCTATGTCGAGAGTATTGTAGACCATTTGCTCATCTATCCATTGTCGAAGAGCAGCAACGTTCGTGTAGACACCTGGAATCTTGTTTTCCCCGCAGCCGATTCCCCAGGCCACGATACCGACCTGGACGTATCTGGTAGGGTCGCTTTTCAGCGGACAGATCAGAGGACTTCCACCGTCTCCCTGAAAACGTTGAAATTTATCCGTAATTAACACCAAGACTAGAGATATAGGTGACGAGTTTCATTCTATTCGTATTTCAAATGACGAGATGGGAATGTTTGTGATTGAGCTACTCAATTTTCTTTCAAACGCGTTTCGTGACTCTTAGGTAGCCAGGGTGAAGAACAGCGTGGGATGATGATCAGCGTCTGAATGTTACCTTGCAAGTGTCCTTGCCAGCTTCCCCACCGGCACACATGAAACTTGAGTTAAGATTGAACCGTTTCCCCAGTCGGGTGGTCCGCAACACCGTTTGGCACGCATCGTGGGGGATGATAGGAAGTTCGAGTGCCTTCAGAATGACTGAGTATTGGCTTTCCTTACCTAACCAGCAATTTCATTTCATTGTAAGATATTCATTGTCGTCTTCAAAAACTGGCGAAAGTACCGAGTTCTGATTACCGAACGTGTCCTTGCCCCATCCGCTCGCGATGCATCGAGATCCGTCGAAGTTTTCATCCTGTTTTGGGAGACAGACGAGGTCGACATTCTCAGCCAGATCGACGGGGGTTTTGAGGATCAGAATAGCAACGTCGTTCCAGAAAGAACCGGAATTAAATTTCTCGTGAACGATGATCGACTCCACCTCGCGATCCTGGTACGGGAACAGCTCGTCCTCGGTCTGCGTGTCCCACTCCCCAGCACGTATCCTCAATTGTGACGGTTGCTTCTTCCGGCTATTTTGAAGAATGAAGCAAACAAACTATAGGAAAATCCCAGTCACAAGGTGCTATATATCTAATAATCGTCTACCGACTAACCCATTGACGCAGTGAGCAGCGGTCAGCACTGCTCTTGTATGAATTAAGGCACCTCCACACTGGTAGACGGTTTTCTTCTTGCCGTCAGTGCCGACTGCTTCCTCCCTAAGAATCGCTACCATCCAAGGATACTCTGCGAATTGAGCTTCGTTGTCGGTATGTCCGCTTATCCTGATGCTCACACCATCCGGGTTCCTCTGGCCGCATCCTTTTCGCTTTCGTGGCTCAGGGATCTCAACGTCCTGACGACTCAGAACGTCTGGTGGTTTACAGCAAACGTCCAGTATGCTCGAGTCGCATCTGTTGTCCAATCTGAAACAACGTGGATATAATCCGTGAGCAACGGTCCAAAAATCGCTTCTATCTGCAGTTGATGAAGAGACTCACTTCGAACGTCCACCGATCCTTGGATCAAACACGCCAATTCCGTTGGTTTCGATCGTGTCGTTTTTGCACAGGTAGTACGAAACGCATTCGCAGTTGTCTTCATTGACTGGAGTCCCTGATGCCAGCGCCAATGAGACATAAATCGTTATCGTTAGTCTCATCATGACGATTCGCAGATCTGGAGGGTCATAAATAAGTTTTGTATTCTATGATCTACGCAGTTGCTACAAAGCAGCTAAAGGTGCACGATCGTCCTTTTTTCACCGGAGCTGTCTTACAGGTTTTCAAATAATATATGACGATACTAGCTAACACGTCCCCACCTTGAACAAGTATTACACGAATCCTAGCCAGGAAGATGAGTCTGGACAAAAATTGAAACGTCTCTACACCATGGAGCGATTATTTACAACAGGTTTCCAATTTATCATTAAACTAGCTTCTTCCAAGAACTTGAAACTTATTCTCAGATACTGTGTTTGGCGGTTCACAAACCTGTTTTATGTTCAAATAACATTGTTGTTAACATTGAAACACTCCGTTTTATACTTTGCCTATGACGGATTACCTCGTTTGGTCAACGATTTCACACTGGAATTATAGCAGTAATAAGATCTTGATAAACTTGGGACACGAAAATGACAGATAAACCAAAAATCTAAGCTTACAATTAATTTTCTTCAAGTATTCGATTCAATCGGATCAACGTGGGGGGGGGGATCCTTAACTCATTATTTTATGTGTTTGACATTTCCACGATGGTTTGACGTCCACTAACGAAACCCAAAGAACGGACCATCGTGGCATATGTTTGTAAAATACCGAGGAACCAGTTTCAAGTGATCAGTAATCAGTTTCACTTATTTCTCTTTCACTTGTTATTGAGTGGTTATGACTGATTGCGTAACGGTCCAATTTTATCTTGCAGTTTATACTGACTTTTAAGATTTTCAACGAGGAAATTATCAGATCCGAACCGATTTTAATAACCTTCAACATAGTGACACTGATTTTGTCTGTATCTGACTTAGAGCAACGAATTGCCTAAATTTAGTCCGTCAAAGTTGACTCGTCCTGAGATTACTTGCTGGATTCTTATTCCACCTGATCAAATCGAAGATATTTCCTTGGCTCTTGAAAAAGAAAAAAAAATTCTACGACACTGAATTATCGTTGAAACGTAAAACAGGATAAAATGATGGGTATAAATGATTATTTCCCCCTGTCATGTTGACTGGATATGAATCGAACACTTGAAAAAGATTTAAAATCTGGAAAGCAGTTATTACGACAGTTTCATGACACTCACGAGAAATTGAATCACTGCAGTCGAATCGCAAAGTTTGTTTTGAATTTATTGTTAAAACAGACTGACGGACTCGCGAAGAAGTGAAGGTGACGAGACGGACGCGCGGATTATGTCTACGACCATCTCCTCATCGTGATTATAGGTAGCGAATTCACGAGCCGTCCCCACTCCATCTTATTATATTGCCTTCAAACATTCGTCGTATCCTTTCAACTCAAGTGTTGATACTTTAACAAGGTTCTTAGACATTTTCATGTATATAATACGAACCCTGGTTTCCCGGATCTGTTGTCTTCGGGAAATCTTCAACGAGTTGCGATTTCCGTTATTTCCAGATTGGTTCAGAAAACTTGTCGATTTGGCTTCATCGCTTCCACCGATGGAAAAGACCGCAGGCTTCCAAATGGAGTGATCGTGAAACGGGTGATTTGTGCTGGAGCATATGACAGAGATACATTTTTTGTCATTTTCTGTGCATTCGTCGAAAAGTTTCCACAGATTACTCCTGACGGTCTGCTTGAACCATCCTGTATGACCGGGAGAACGAGCAGTGGCCATAACGATGCCCCCCGCAATTTCGGGTTAAGGAAAGCCCCAACTTGTGATGTAGTGGGAAGTTGGAAATAAAAGATATGAGACCGTAATTTCTTAACGCGTGATCGTGGCGCAGTCGAAGATACAGTTCAAGCCAATGGGTGCAGTGTTTGCAAGTGCATCGAATTTCAATCTATTAAACATCGACCGTGATCGTGATGCCGGTTTGGGCCATGAATTTCACCGGCACGTTATTTTTGTCGTTTGGTGAGTTATGAATAGTCAAGATACACGGTTGTGAAACCCGACAGCAAAAGCTTCATGGATAATTTGATATTTATAGTACAGATGTTTTGGGATCATTGTACGAATTCATTGGTTAGGTCAATTCCGCTTCCGTTGTGGCGGTATCTTTACTTCATATATTTTCGGAGTTGGTGTACAGCACGGCGTATTCGAGCCTTAGCAGAATTGAAAATCATTTCATACAACCGGTTATAACAGCGGTTTACAAAGGTTACGAACCGGTAATGCGAAATGAGTCAAGACCAGCTGATAGTTACGATACTCATAAAATCATTTGCATGTGCTCGAAGTTGAGGGATAAGTGAGAGGGTTGGCGATGAAACATATGGAATGTCAGAGTTTCTTGGAATACGCCCTGAGATGCAATGAAGCGTCTGGGAATATCACATCATCGTTATAGTTGCTCCAAATGTTCAAACTAGTCCAGTAACTTTTATTGTGACGTAGGACATTGATGAGATAAGTTTCACGTCGAATGACATCATGATATCATTTGGAAATGGAACATTCTGCATTTGCGAACGTGAAAACTTCATGACCCGGGTTTTTGTTTGGCGATGCTGACCGATAGTCGTATTGCAGCCCGACTGCCTTTGTAAAGTTTCTCTCAATTATTTTCCACTTTCAACCTCAACCATGAAAATTATTCGGGTATTTACAGTAACTCTTTTCACAGACCAGGGGCTACAGAGAATTCGGCACAAACTGTTGGTCCAAACGTCGCTTCCGGCTGTTTGGCTCCACCTCAATCGACCAACGGTATATGGGAGCTGCACCAAGATTTTTGCAATTCGAATACAGACTGCGACATTCCTGAAGGCACTGTTTTACCGGCGGGTAGCCAGCTTGTCTACAGCTGTGCGCCAGACTTCAAAATGAATGGAACCATTGACGTCTACTGCAGAGTTGACGGAACGTGGACAATATCTGTCACCTTTCCAGTATAAGCTGGTGGTGATTCTAGAAAAAAATCTGTGTTTCCTTATTCTCAATGCTTTTGATAAATTCTTCCAAACACTTTTTTTCGATCGTCAGGCATTGCTTCCGATCACCGAAAGCTCATGGTGTGTCGTGCCTGGAAAGCGTCCATTTACACTTTGCACTTCATCGCACGATGCGACCATTTGACTCGGCCTACACTTTTCTCCTAGGTTCGTTACATCTTCTCGCTGTTTCTGAAAGTTTCTTACATATGATCGAAAAAATTAACGGACGTACGCATATATATATATACAATCATTTCGATCGGGATCGTCTTGCGTTAGGCTGAAGACTTGCACATCTTCCGGGCGTAAAGAGAGGTGCTATTGCGAGGCGAAGTGAGTTACTCTAAATAATCTTCCGTTTGAGGGGAAAAATCTCGGAATGATTGACACATGGGTCCAAGAATCTTTTGATCTCGTAAATTTATTTTGTCGGTAGATATTTCTGTGGATGGACAGATGGACTCGTGTTGAAGAGGAATTTTTATTGGTAGACTTGTCTGTCGTCAGTCAAGACGTTGACGTACTTGGTGAAGGGTTTTGTCAACAGGTAATTTGTAATTTTTCGGGGTTGCAGTCTTTTTTTACATCGGTATTTATTATTATTGAACTCTGTAGATTCGATTTAACAGGGACAACTTCAGATAGGTCCAACTGGATTGACAGCCATGCTGGTCAAGAACTTCGCCCGCGCCGTGGTCAGCAGAAGTATATCCACGGCCATCCCTTCTCTCTGGTTATACATCTCGATTCCCTCACCTGCCCGCACTCGGATTTACCCACTCCGAACTTGCCTCATGCGAAATCTTCTTTGTTTCGAATCCGTAGCATCCACTAGTGATTGTGATGCGCGGATCAAGATTCTCACTCTAGCTTAGTAGTGGGGGGAACAAACAGTAGCCTTACCGAACGGACTGCATTGACTCCCTGAAAGTTTTTGCTTTCGGTTTTTCCTCTCGCAGTGTGGCTCGGTCGGTACCGTCACTGCCAAACGGCCAAAAATAATCGCCATTCTGTGTAATTCGCACATCTTTTCAGCAGCCTTGAATCCGCAATAGTGCTTTCCCGCATAATTCCAATAACGAAATATTACGATTCGAAAATGTTGTAAAAACAAAAAAAATGGTACCTTTCCAATTTAAATGTAATATTTTTCTATATTTGTGATGTCACAGATAGCTATCAGGTTTTTCTGGATATTTTCAGAACCCCAGAGAGGATTAGGTGATCTCAGCATATAACAATTGATAACCATGTGAAATTCGACCTTATAAAATTTGCATGACCATAAATGATAGCCTACAATTGTACTCATGCGCAGTAAAAAAAAAAATCTTGTGTTCCGGAAGATCCAGTCAATTTTTTGTGCCTATTTTGTGTTTATTCAACACTTTTTTTATTCAGTATTGTTTCAAATGTACATAAGATATGTCAAAATTACCCCCAAATTAGTAGAATTATGTTTGAGTGGATCTTCAGTGATACAAAATTTTGTTCCGTATATTTTCCAAGTAAGATTCGAATGACAAGGACACACACTGCGGATTTAAAGAGTATTCTTTCATTCTTTATTGTCATATCACATTATTCGCGATACAAATAAGTACGATCTGCGATACAGATAAATAAGCAGGAATTGGGGAAGAATTACGTCCTTGATTTCCAATGCTGAACACACTTTGTGCTCGAAGTTAAATATATCAAATAATCGTTTTTCCTAACCCGAAATTATAGGGAAAACGTAAAAAGAAATGTATAAAATTGTAATTGTACATCAATTCTTAATGTCATGATCATGAGGTTCGAAATTATTGATAAACGGTTACAAGAACATCGGGTTGCTCTAATCTCGTCATCGATCTGATTACAATTTTTGCAACTCTTTTGCTGTTTCAGGGACTGAATGAATCCAGTCCACCGTTCCTCCGCTGTTATCTCACAGGAAAATCAAGGCTGGTAGACGCTGATGTCGAGATTATGGTAAACCATTTGCTCGTCGATCCATTGACGAAGGACAGGTATGTTCGCGTAGACACCTGGAATCTGGTTTTCTCCGCAGCCGATTCCCCAGGCCACGATACCGACCTGGGCGTATCTTGAAGGGTCGTTTTTCAGCGGACAGACCAGAGGACTTCCGCCGTCTCCCTAATGGGAGGAAATTCATTGAGCGATTACCAACAGAACTGGTGAGATGATAATTAAATTTATGCGAATTCCGGAAGGCAAGATGTAAAACAAAAAAAAAAACCGAGCAACAAGATGAAATATTACCTTGCAAGTATCCTTTCCCTGTTCTCCACCGGCACAAAGGAAGGTCGGGCTAAGAACAAAGTATTTTCCAAGTCTGGTAGTGCGTAAAGAGGTCTGACACCTGTCGTGCGGGACAACGGGAAGTTCTACCCTCTTCAGGATCACTTGGTAATGTCCTTCTTTACCTGAAATATAATTTATTCATGGGTAAAGTGTGCGTTTTACATCGAAATTAATAACAGAACACTATTTCGAAAAATTGTCGGAGTCACGAGAAGCTAAAGACCCCGGAGTCACAATCACTGCTAGAGACGGAATCCGTCAAAGGCGAACTTGGGCGCCGTCAAAAAGCTTCACACATAATGTCACATCCTGCTGTGTCTCTGTTAAGTACGACACTCTCCTGGATCACTTTGTGGATTCGGTTACCTGTTCTTTTCTGGGTGTGTTAAACTTGAAATTACCGAGTTCGATGTCTCGCATGCTCTTCAGTAGTCATGTCTTCACGATCCTTAGAAAGAGTTCCTTCTTTCCTCTTTTTCCTACTTGATCTTGCTCTTTATTATTTGATTACACCTTCGACTTTATTTTCTCTTCGTTCTATATCTCTGTTCTCCATCATTGACTCGCCTGATTGACTTTACTGATGATGAATGAACAAATAGATGAACAAATTACCGAATATGTCTTTTCCCCATCCGCTCGCGAAGCATCGAGATCCGTCAAAGTTTTCATTCGCTGGTGGTAGACAAACGACGTCGACGTTCTCGGCCAGTTCGACGGGAGTCTTGAGAATGAGAATAGCAACGTCGTGGTAGAGAGCACCGGAATTGAACCTCTCGTGGACGACAATTGACTCGACCTCACGATCCTGGTGAGCATATAGCTCGTTTTTAGTCTGCGTGTCCCACTCTCCAGCACGTATCTTCAATTGCCTAGCTTCTTTCCTGTGCCCGTTCGAAGAGATGAAACAGAAAGAAACCATCATCGAAAAAAGCCAAACAACGTGGATGCGACGAATATCGTGAGAAAGAAGCAAAACGAAAGAAAAAAAAGGCTTCCTGTTCCAGTGAATGTCAGTGATTTGATTTGAACCGTGTTGTTTGATCCAACTAACCCGTTGACGCAGTGGGCAGCGGTAAGAACGACTCGTGTATGAATCAAGGCACCTCCGCACTGGTAGACGTTCAATGCCTCAGATTTACCGGCGACGATTTCCTCCCTCAGGATTGCCACCATCCAAGGAAACTCTCCGAATTGAGCCTCGTTGTCCATCTGTCCCGTAATCCTGAAACCCACACCGTTCGGGTTCCGTTGACCACAACCTCTGCTGACCATCGGCTTCGGGGTCACCTTCTGGTCAGGTGTCAGTTGATCCGGTGGCTTACAACAAATGTCCAAGTAGTTGTCGCACGATCCCTTGACTCTGCAAGGACATCAGTATAAATTCAATTAAATCGCAACGAGTAAGAATGACGAATGTTAAGGGAGGCTTCACCGATTAACGCAACTACAAGAAGTATCGATCACAAATGGTTGTTGTTTTTTTCTGAATGTGTTTTTGTACAGTAAGCTCATTGACAAATATTGAAAACTGTAGGTTAAAATCTACTTTTCCCGCCTTGGGCTGTACAACATGTTTTTTGGAACACGATACAACATTCAGAAAAAATAGCCAGCTCTCTGTGACCGATGCTTCTTCTAGCTACTTAGAGTGGTGGAGCCCCACATTGAAATTATGCTCAAAATTAACAGAAATTTGTGTCCTCCTCCGCGATACTCACGCAACAGCCAATGTCTCGAGCCAGGTATCGAACGATCCGTTGCTGCCATGCATTAGTACCAAAATCCATCAGTTCTTACAAATATCTGACGTGTGCAGTGTACTTGTGCTCCTGCATTGAAGTAGTACTTGGTACGAAAAATAACGAAACGTGTTGCAAGTGGAGTAAAAAGCTGACGAGAACGTGGCAGAGTGCAATTTTTGTGCAATTTTTGCCTTCCACCATCGGTGTTCGACCGTGAGACTCTATCCTCTGGCCTGAGGGCTGAAACGGAGGAGGACACTTACTCTGACCGATTATTGCCTCCGCACCTTATATCGATCAGGCCGATTCCCTCGGTGCTGATCGTGTTGTTCAGACACTGATAGTAAGGAACGCATTCGCAAAAGTCCGCTGCTCCCGAGTGTTGGCTGATCGAAGGTGTCGGAGTTACCAGGCTGGGCGGCGACGTTGACTGTGGACCATTGCCGTAGACGCTGGCGATAAGGGCGTCGAGATCACCTCCGTTGCGTTTTTCTCCGGCGTCGAGATTACCTTCGTTGGTTTTTTGCGGGGCGGCTAGAGCGGCTGAGACCAACGCCAATAAGACTATCACCCTCATCGTGAAGGTTCGTCGATCTGAAAATTGTGAAAAACAAAATTACAAGGGGAAAAACGATAAAAATTCAGACGTTGCGGGTTGGAAAAATTTGAACCGACAGTCGCTGCTCGATTGTTATTCGATTATCAGAAACGTCGACCATTAATGACCGTTTTTTTAGTTGCTTGAGCGATAAGGATGTTTTTCGACAATGGCCGCAGGGATATTGTAATTACTATGTACACACGTACTCCGCGTCGCGTCTTTTGCGTGACTCGAATATCGAGTTTTGGGGGATATTTGAATACCGGATTCTTCATCATCGAATATCCGTAGGTGGAATGGAAAAGTCGTCGTTGAATCTCTTTTGTTTCGATAAAGAAAATTCAACGAAACCTGTTACTCCTGTTGTTTCCATTAACAGAAGACTACGACACGTTCGCTATGACGTAGGTTAGTGCAAAACTTTACATTCTAATTTCGAAACTCAGTCTCGATAAAATCCTGCTCGACTCGACGCTAGGATGCGAATATCGTATATAAAAAAGTAGGCAAATCAGTAGCCACGAATTCATGTTTCAAACAGGGTTTCGAGCCTTTCAATCTATTCCCGTTAGCATTGACAGAGAAGGATTTGAAGAAATCGAATTATCTTGCAGATTAGAATCAATTCATGGTGCATTTGATAAGCCAAGTGATCAATTGAACTCTTGGAATTATTCAGATACGTGATGACCCGCAGACTTTAGAAATACGTGGGAATCAAGGAACCGTTATCTTCACAGAATTTTATTCTTCTGAACGATTACTTATTGTGAAGATAGCGGGACTCCAGTCTTGTGATAACCTCAGTTTTTACAATATCAAAGGTGAAGCGCGCACGAGATCTCGCTGTCGCCGATGTACAGCCTACTTCGACAGATTTAGAAACGCCTTATTACCATACTCGTAATTCTGACCTTGATGTCGATTCTGCGACCGGTATTAAATCTCCTGCGCAACTGAACCCGTGTTTTTGGAAATAGTGAAAATTCCCATAATCACGTTCAAGCAATTCATGTTGGTTTATTGGACTTCAGAGTTTGTTGTTTGAATTGACGAGACGCTGATGACGCAGTTCGGCCTTTGATCTCACTGAAGTCGTGCCGTTAAAAAAGCTGACGATATCGATATGTGGAGTCACAAATTGATACAAGATTCCATCGTTTTTAATAACGAGCAGAAAGTTTAAAAACCTTGCATTGAAGCCAAGTATCGTTCAGACTTTTAGAGTAAAAACGAAGACTCGGGAGGACAACCTCGTCCGGTTTTTATTCCGAGCGACTGGTTTTGGCATTTTGTCTTTCAAACAATCCCATCAATGTCACGGCCGAGTTTCAAGTTGGATACAACTTTGCGAATTCACAAACCATGAGCTACATGCTGATGACTGAGGTCACAATGAAATCTGAATACTTTATTCTCGGAGTCAAACATTCGATCATTATTTGGTCGTTAATTTTTTCCGCGGTAATTGCACACAAATTTCGACGTATTTCAGACTGCGAATATAATATCGAGACAAATTGCAACCGGAAGAGAGCATCCGAAATTGCGCAACTAAAATATGGGTTTTGTACGATCAACGTTGGTTCTCTTTCGCGAAAAAAATCCTCTCATGCATATGATACCAAAAAAATGATTCGATCGATGAGTAATCGGATACAGCTGACTGCGTCCGATGGAATATTCAACGAATCATTACGCATAATTGAAACCTTTGTAAAAACACTGTTGCCAACGTTATTATCGCGTAATAATAAACAAGGTCGATGGATAAGAAGAACGCGATTTTAAACCCTTACGTCTTTTAGAATACACATATTCGTTGTATCTATACACAAACAAGAACTAAATAAACTAGCCGCGAGTTTTAGGAGCAGTTTCGGCGGGTATCAGCAGCGAACAAATACTCGTAGGCTGATAAACCATGTAGTAAGATTTAACCGATATCTGTATGAACTCTTGCCCTCTTGTCTCGAATGATAATGGTCTCATTTCACAAATTTCAGTGTTCACAATTGAAACAATTGTTCATCCCTATTGAATCAATGAGGGAGGAATAATCGCTGATGATTATCGAGTGGATCTGATAAGACGACACAGGGTTATGACGGGTCAGTTTTTTACGCAGGAAGTACTCACCGTAGTTGAAAGACGATAGTAATAATTTTTATGAAACGACTATGCACTGAGTGATACGGACCGGCGATGAAGCGAAGGCTACGGCGCGGTCAGCCGGAGTATATCCACGGCCATCCCTTCTCTTTGGTTATATATCACGATTCCCCCACCTACCCCCACTCGGATTTACCTACTTCGAACTTGACTTGTGCAAAACCTTCTTTGATTCAAATCCATGCCATCCTCCGGTAAGAGCCGGCCATTGGAATGGATTACTCGTAATCCTTCGGAACCAGAAGACCGGGATTCCCAGTACTCTCGGTACACGCCATCCCACAATCCATGACTCTCATACTTTGCTCGAAAGACAGAAATCAGTTTCCTGCACAGGTTCGATTTTTTGTGAATCGCAACTAGGAACTTCGTTGTTTTCGAATCTAAGCTGTCCAATCGTTCTTCATTCATTTTTCTCCTGCTCTCATTATAAGTTTAGAGTGCTTCTGGTAATTTCAGTAACTTCGATATAACGATGGAAAAATTACTATTCTAATTAATTGTGACGTAAAGATTTTATTTTCTCTTCTCCACTTCAATCATTATACTTTATTGAATTCATAGAAATCATCAAGCTCTAATGATTCGGGACTTCCCTCGTTTACTTTGATGCTTTGGTTATTGTTCTTGAAATTGTCTGGTCGGCTGTAAAGATTGCAGTTCTTCTTTCTCACGAGACACACTTGTGGAGTTTAGTGAATGCAGAATTTGTAAAAATCGAGACCTTTGAAAAAGTTGACCGTACAAAGATGTTGTTTATCGACTTCGGACTCCACTGTGACCTGCGCGGTCTACGGTATTCCGGCAGTCAAACACCGCAGTTTCAATATCGCACAGACGCACAGACATCGATGCACAACTAAGCATCCTATTATGTATTGACACTTGCGTTGTGAAATACGACGTGTCGCGTTCACAATGGTCACGCGATTACGCTAATTCGCTTGAATCACGACTCGGGCCCTAATCCCTATTCAGCACGTGTTCAAACAGATGGTCGACACTATTTTAGCATAATAGTGGATCGGTTACCGGTTATTGACTCGACGTGGGGGTCATGCACCAGGCACACTCGACGAGGTCGACTTGAATTTGAAAAGAAATCATTTTCAACACTGTAAAGAAGTTCCAACAAGAAGAGTATCAGCTAACGCTTGTGAAAACGAGTTTATAATACCTGTTATACATGTCTTCGGTACTGGATTTGCAACACATATGTGTTTGATTTTACTGTGCAATTCGCTCGGCAATTCGTCAACGTCCTTGCGGTCCCACTGTGTATAATTGTGTCCACATACGGTTTCGTTTCAGTGAGCTTGGCCATTATGATTGATTCTTAGAATCTGACATTACATAAACGAGGCTTGAACGAGATCCTCGACTTACCTCACCCGTTTCCCATAAATCATTCAAAATCGAGTCGTATAAAGTAGATGCAATTCTGACGTGAAACTCAGCCTGTGAATTTATTCCGAGGGTGATTCGCCATACCTGTGGGAAACTTTGGCTGCCTACATTCGGGAGCTTCTTCAATTCGACAGCTTTCTGGACTAATATGTCAATCGACGGATTTGATTAACGCGCCACGTAACCATTGCAATTATCAATGGCAAAAAATCGAGCCGGTTAGACGGTGGCGTTGAGTTTATTTTGAATCATTTTCTTGTCGATCCACTCACGCAGAACTGCTACGTTCGTGTATACCCCTGGGATCTGGTCTTCTCCGCAACCGATTCCCCAGGACACGATACCAGCCTGAGCGTATCTGGTAGGGTCACTTTTCAGTGGACAGACAAGAGGACCTCCGCCATCTCCCTAATGACGTTGAAATTTATTTGCGATCAACCACAAAATAGCAGATATGAGTGGAGAATTTGATCGAATTCGCGTTTTTTTTTTAATAACTGGACTTTGGTTTACGAGCCAAAGAGTCTCTTGTGGTTGAATATTACCTCGCAAGTATCCTTGCCAGGTTCTCCACTGGCGCAAATGAAAGTCGGGTTAAGGTTGAAGTATTTTCCGAGTCTGGTACTGCGCAAAGACGATTGGCACATATCGTGTGGGACAACGAAGAGTTCTACATTTTTCAGGATCACTTGGTAACGCCCTTCTTTACCTGAAACATAATTTGTCTCAAATCCAACAGCACAGCACGTTTCACACTCGTTTCACAAATGTTCCGTCACTTTAAGTATCATCAAAGATGGAATAAACGTCACAAGATTTCTGACTAACCCGTCAACGCAATTTGCAGCGGTCAGAACTGCCCTTCTGTGAATCAGCGCACCCCCCACAACGGTTAACGTTCAGCTTCGGCGAATCAGGGTCAATCCGAATGGCCTCAAGAACAACTACCATCCAAGGAAACTCTCCAAATTCAGCCTCGTTTCCGGTTTGCCCGCTAATTTTGAAACCTACGCCGTCTGGGTTTCTTTTTCCACAGTTTTTGTCAGTTGGTGGAATTGGCACGTTTGATGACTTTGGGGTCACCTTATCCTCAGGTTTTTTCACCTCTGGTAGCTTGCAACAAACATGGGAGAAGTTTTCACACGATTCCGATCCTCTGCAAGAGCACAAACGATTGACAAAAATTTTCTTCTTCATTACTTTCGAAACATCGATGAAAAATCAGTGAATTTAGTAAATTTAATGCTAGAAATTGAACAATCTATTACTGGTATGCATTGCTAATCACAAAAGTAAACGAAACGAGTGTACAATAAGCTACAACGAAGGTGATGGTGGTAAAATATTGACCAAAGATTTTTAAAAAACGACAGAAAATGGTTCAAAAATCAATATAACGTGATCTTTCAAGCTTCATCGTCTGGTCTGAAGGAAAAAACAGAGGAGAACCCTCACTCAGGGATTTCTGATGAGGTTATAGTTTTATCACATCCATTAGCTTTTTTGTCAATGAGACCGATTCCCTCCGTGTTCATCGTGCCGTTTCGGCACACATAATGTGGCATTCACAGTTGGGTTTTTGGGCTGCGGATAGGGCAGCAGTTATCACTGCCAGGATGACAATCGACGTTAATTGGTTTCTCATGGTGATGATTCGCCTCACTAGATAATGGTAATCAATTGAAAGAAGAAACAATGTGAAGACCTAGGAGACAAACCTCTGCATCGCAAGATATACGAAATACCTGTTGCAACACCTGGGCCTATTATTCTCTTAAGTAATCTCTTAGGTAATTATAACCAGACGACACGGGACTACCTGGGGCGCTCAGAAACATATAAATTCTTGAAATTCTTTACCTGCTCAGAGGAATGTATACTTTTGTTGAATAACTTTACCAGTTTTGGATTCCGATTAGCAGATATTAAGATACTTTTGATAGTTGTAAGGATCCGGTGTCCCAGTGACCGGAATGATTTCTGTGGGGAGCGATTATTATTACCTGCCATTCAGAAGAACTGAGAAATGAAAAGGATTTAAGTAACGATTCCGAAAAGTTGGTGCAACACGAAAAATTAGGGTCTTCCACTTCTTAATCTTGTTCTACATACAGCAGGACCTATTCTAAAATCTTTTCAAGTATTTCTGCAGAGGTAAGAATGAAATTTAGTGATGGTGAAATGATTGATTGTGTTTGAATTGTCATGTTTTTTTTTGCAGTACATCAAATCACATGATATTAATAATTCTCGCTTGTATGAAGGATCATCAAGGCTCCATGGCTAATGTACAGCCTCTGATGATAGTGGTTCAGAAGATGACAAAGATTACAGAAAAAATGACAAAACTCCTGTGCACCAGATTGTATCATGACATGACTATAAAAAGAAAATTGAAAAACTTGAAATCATCGAAAAGTGAGAGCACATAGTCCTTCGGGTGCTGGAGGTCTGACGTCCTTTTTGGCACACAGCATATCGAGCCACGACGACCACATCTGATACTCGTTACGCAAGTTGCGATTTATATTGACGTCATGGCGGAGGTGAGAGCGGATCTATATACAAAAAAAACCGATTCCTGTGCTTCTTGCCTATACTGGGATCACGTGTGTGTCTGCAGACTACGCAGATACTCGATCACCTCGAAGTTTAATTTGTTTATTTTCAATTCCTGGCTTCAAGGAACTGGAACGCGGCCGAAATCTAATGGATTCGAGGGATTTGATAACCACTTGCTAAGTGAACAGCGAGGGCTTAATCATCGATAGAAGATAATATAAAAATTTTACTCTCGTACGCGATCATTTTTGACCTGATTCAATAATCCAACAATTCAATTAAAAAAATTTGCAAATTGGACAACTTTCTTCTATGTTATTATACAGAAACCCGATAATTTGTGTGCTTGTTTAGCATGTAGTTCAAGAAAATCTAGTTTCGTGATACGAATACACATATAACCCGTTTCCTAATTTCGTCCCAGAAGGATATGCCAGCCTGTGGATCCGTCCGGACTGTTAATGCCTGGGTGAAACTTCGGTTGCCTACAACTTTTTTGATTGCATTTGCTTCATAATATTTATTGAAAAGGAAAATAAGTGGAAGTACAGTCATGGGTACAGGATTACATAAATTTCAATGCTGAAAGTTCACTTTAACGTCTTCTGATCACGAAAGACTGAGAATAAATTGCAATATTTTAAATCGTACAATTAACACGTTATTCCTTCTTAGCTCGGTAAACCGATGAGTCTAGATGCGCCTTGGCCAATTGATTGTCGATCCATCCTCGGAGTCGTGGAACGCTCGCGAATATACCCGGCGTTTGCAGGTTTCCGGAGCTGATGCACCACGAGGCGATACCGACTTGCACGTATCGCAGGGGATCGCTCTTCAACGGACATGACAAGGGACCGCCAATTTCACGCTGAAAATGTGTGAAAATTGGAAGATCGAGTATTTCTTCACTGGCAATTTAAGACCCCAAATTTCGTCCTCGCGGTTATGAGATACGAATATACATTACCGAGCAGAATTTTTTTCCCAGAGATCCACCGGCACAGATGGAAGTGTTGTCCAGTTTGAAACGTTTCCCGAGAGGAGTGTTTCGCAATAACGTCGTGCAAGCCGAAGTCGAGATAAGCGGCTCTTCTCTCCTCTTCAACATGTTGACCTGGCTTCTCTGGGACTGCGCGTCTTCCGGTGCCACTGAAACCACATCCACGCAAATCGAGGATAAATTATCTTCCTAGAATCACGCGCGCGGACTTCACACTCGACGAGGCCAAAGTCCGGTGATGAAATTTACTTACAATATCTGTCCCAGCCTGACACAACGCACTCATTTTCGTCTATGTCGTCCTGACGATCTGCCAAGCAGGTTATATCAACGTGTCTATTTATCGTTACCGGATCCTTGAGGATCAGGAGTGCGATGTTGTTGTTGAGTTTAATGGGGTTGTATCTCCTGTGGCGAATCACCTGCTTCACGTCACGTTCCTGGAAGACCGATTCCTCGCGGGTCAACATAGTGTCCGTTTGTCCAGCTCGGATGGACAGGGGCTCGGACTTGTTTCTGCACGGAAATCGAACGAAGAGAATCGTTAATCATTTCCAGTCGTCCTAAATTCGGATTCTGTTTATTCACCCTGCGCCCTCGATGCACTGTGCAGAAGTCAAAACGACCTTCTCGTGGATCAGAGTTCCTTGACACTGGTAGACCTTCTGCGACACGGTCGCGTTGTTACGGTGGTCGCTTCTCTTACGGAAGATTGTAATCATCCATGGAAATTCACCGTCCTCGGCCTCATCCTTGTCCAAACGAACCACGGGGACCTTTGGAACACGACGGAGACCACACGAGGAACTTACTGGCTCAGGTAGACGGCAACAGACTTCGAGGTATTCGTCGCAAGTCGAATCCATCTCGTCGTCTGGCCTGTCTTGTGGATCCAATCTGTCATTGAGTAGCGTCAAATTCTACAGTCTTGAGTAATCCTTTTCGTATTTCTATTTTCGAATACATTTGAGCAAAGTTCGTTTGAGCAAAGAAAATAATGATAAAATCTGACATCATTAGCAACTGAACGGAAATATGAGCAACAGCTTCAAGATGAGATCAATGCACCGCAGGAAAATCGCGACCGGTTATTGAGTTAGGAACTTGCAGCTTGGAGAAATGCATCTCTCCTACATGCTTATAACGGAATCGCGTTGAACCCGTGAGTCAACGTACATACATACATCATTTCAGAACCGGTCCAGATTTTCTTCACTGGTCTCATTTCGAAGCTTGTTGAGTTTGAACACAGAGAAACAAATTTTTTCAAATTCTCTACGAACTTACAAATTTCAAACAAAGTTTCGATAAATAATCTCGTGAAATTTTGGTCATTAGAGAACCGTAGAAATTCTGCAGTAACTGGTATTCATGACTTCGTTATCTATTCTCGAAAACCAGTGTTTGTTTTCTCTCATGACTACACAGAATGCTTTTAATCACACAACAAACATTGTCCGATGGGTAAAACGAAAGACTCACCGAGACTGCCTGAGGTCAAGCGAACCTTCTCCATTCGTAATTACTATATTGTCTCGATTGCATTGGTAATAAGGTACGCAAACACAAGGTGCAGTCGTCTTTGAAGCTGTCTTAACACCTGACGAAGTCGAGGAAGCGGCGAAGAGAGTAACAAAAACTAAGGCCAATTGTGCACCGTGAGCGATTTTGAACTTCCACATGTTGCCTGGTCTGGCAAGAACTGAACCCCGTCGTTGTTCCGTCGCGGCTACTATCTTGTATCAACACGGAGCAGCAGGTCACTCATACGTGGCTCTACGGAGGAGAAGGGGACTCTGTGAACCGACTACCGCAGCTTTGATCTCATTCGACCTTGGTCACTTTTTCACATTTTCATCATTGATCGTCAGGCTCATTAGGGATCAAAGATAGTCTATTATTTTTCGAGTATTTAAGTGTGTCGTCCAACCATCTGACCTCCTTTATTACGTCAATTCTCAAATTATATCGATTCGTTAACTTTCCATGACACAAAAATGACATTTTGGGTCTGAGAATCGGAAGGAATTTTCATCTTTTACGTGAGTTTTTAGTTTCTGCGTTAGGCAATATATGAAAACTACAACGAACAAAACAGATTCGGTGGTCGAGTAACGGCATTTTTATCGCGTCATCGGCTAGTTCGGTTGCTCGGACGGAATAGCATTACAGATTCTACACAGGCGGTGTGCACTCGACTGTGAGATAATCATTGTTGCCTCACGTATGCGGTCCACCTCGTGAAAATGAGTCATTGCCAGTTCCAGGCGAACTGCGGAGTTTTTAACAAAGGCGTCTTGGAAGATCGAAACTAAGCGTTGATAAGGGGCTCGGTGAAATGAGAACATGGACATAGATAATCGTATAAAAACTTGGTATTTCTATAATTTGACACAAATATATCGTAAATTATAGTTGAAAATGGAATCATCGCTTATGATAATAACGTATAATGTAAACGTCAAGTCTTAGCCATCGATCCGCTATCTCCTTCCTATATGCTTCACGTTATCTGCGTCCCGGTGACACGCTGAGAGTATCGGGTTTATCGGTCTGCTACATTCGATCTACACACTGAACGACGAAATGTCAAGGTTGTACTGGGCCATTTTGGTGTCGATCCATTCTCGGGCTTTCATCACACTTCCATATACACCCGGTGTCCGATCAGCTCCGCAACCGATTCCCCAGGCCACGATACCAGCCTGAACGTATCTGTCTTGACCATCCGCCAATGGACAGGCCAACGGACTGCCGCCATCACCCTGAATAAAATAACAAGAGTTTAATCTCTCTGTGTGTCTGAAAGACTGAGACTGAGAATAATAATGCATGTGGTTATCGAGTAAATGATCCAACCGTGCACGTGTCGAGTCCAGGTTCTCCTCCTGCACAGATGAAGCTCCTGTCCAGACGGAAAGCATTTCCCAATCTGGTTTTTCGCAGAGCAGACTGACAGAAGGTGTGGGGAACAACGGGCAGCGCAATTTTCTTGAGAACGGCCTGGTAGGTGCCAGTTTTTTCTGTAATTAAGATAACACCATTAGCCCGAATGTGATGGATTAAAAACTGCCCTAGATAACGTGTACTCTTTCACTAAAAAGAGACGCTAAGATATTCACATCGTGAGGTGACATCAGAAGGTCATGACTATGAGTGTAACTTGGTTGGTTGGAAGTAGGGAATCGAAATTGTCAGCCATATTTCAAGCATGAGATGAAGAAAAAATAAATAAAAACGTGTCTCTTCTTAGAAATTGTCTCTATAATGGAAAACCTCATGCTTTTATCAGTTGCACTTCTAGGTATGATCTTCACGTACCGCAAGTTTGAACCAAATCGATGATTTACAGGTTTGAGTCTGTGATTTTGGATTAATAAGACAGTTGAGAGGACTTACCAAAGTTGTCTTTTCCCCATCCAGTTGCCGTGCATCTCTGAGCATCAAAACTGTCCGTTTTTTGAGGCAGACATATGACGTTGACGTTTGGCGCCATGACGAAAGGTTTTTTCATGATAATTATGGCAAAGTCCTTGTGAAGATTGTTGGTATTGAATTCTGGATGGATCAAAATATCTTCCACCTCTTGTTCCTGATGCGCAATCGGTTCCAGTCTCGTCTGAGTGTCCCATTCGCCAGCCCTGACCACCAAATTCGCCACGGTTCTCCTGAAAAAAAAATACAATCACGTATTCAACATTCTGATATTCCAATATCAACATCACGACTGTTGACAGATCTTACTCACTTTTCGAGGGTGTGTGCCGCCGTGAGTACGACTCGAGGGTGAATCAACGATCCACCGCAAGCGTATGAGCTCTGTGTCGCCGGTGGCACCGGCCTTTCCAGCACCGCCACCATCCATGGAAATTCAGCAAACTGGGCCTGATTTTCCTGAGCCCCGGTGATACGCACTCCAATTCCACCAGTATTTCGGTACCCGCAGCCTGCTCTGGCCGGAATCGGTGCTATCGTCGGAGTTGGCCTTGGCGTAGGCATGGTTCCACCAGTTCCACCAGTTGTTCCACCAGTTGTTCCACCAGTTGTTCCACCAGTTGTTCCACCAGTTGTTCCACCAATTGTTCCACCAGTTTCGTCAGGCGTCACCGAAGCCTTAGCACAACATACGTCGAGACTGCCGGGACAGAATCCGCCGATTCTGGAAGAGGAATGTAAGATTTTATTAGCGTCCAGTCGAGGAAAGAGGAGCTGAATCGCGAGCTGGCCTATCGAACTGACCTTCGGTCGATGAGGGTTGTACCGTCAGTGTTCGGGGTGCCCTGAGCGGTGCACTGGTAGTACGGAACGCATTCGCAATCCGATACGGTCGCCTCGGTGACCTTTGTGTTCAGAGGAGGTGGTCCCGACGTCGTATCTAACGATGTGCAAGAAACGTTTACAAATATTTCTTGACACGCGAGCACCCCGCTTTCGGTGAATTGGCGTTTCACTCGGTCTGGAGCCGCGGTGATTAACGACCCAAAGAGTCCGAGGAAGGCGATCAGAAGCGTTTGGTACCGCATCTCTGCGGATATTCAGGAGCAGGTGACGCTGTGCGTTTATCCTTGATGCCTCTTCTTCTGTTTGGAAAGAAAAAAAAAAGAATCTTCAATTCATGACACGCCTTGAGTACCGTCCTCGGTTCGCGGAGATAAACGCGAGGCACGCAGATTCAGCAGTTATTTAATGTTGACCGTGACTTTTGAGCTATTATTTTCGATAAGATCTGTTTTTTTAAAAGAACTTTTATGACCAACTTCGCTACGTTGGCTATTCGAATGAATTCCAATGATCGCCATCGATCAAATTGCTGCTTATTTCCTCTTTTTGTTAATTGAAACGATAATTAGGTTCTTTGTGTTTCGAATTCAACGAAAACTATAGCTCACAAAGTTGTGACGTCAACCATGGAGTTATCATCAGAAACATTGAGATTCAATTACCTACAACTTTTGCAATTTTTACTATTGAACAATGAAATGAAGAAAAAGTATGTCCTCTTTATCATCGTGGAAATATCCAGAAATTTAATCGTTTTCGGATAAAGGTTGTGAAAATTTGTCTCTGCAATTACTGAATCGATTTTGTAATGATAATAATTACTTACCAGTGGAAGAATCGACGTTTAGAGCTGCGCACTTGAAAACAAGAGACGAACAACTTGACTAATAAGCAGACGGTTGGTGTGTTGCAAGTAACAAGCTGATCTACAAGAGAGACCGGTATCTCCTCCCTCTCTTCCAACCATGTATTCCGACTCGTTTACCCTCGGAACTTTGCTTCTTCTCCCACCATAAATGACGGTCGACTACGTCATAGCGCCGCAGGTTTTCCCTATTGCAAAAGGCTCAAACTGCGACTTCCACGAACTTCAGAGTGTCATTACCGAGGTTTTTTTTTTTCGTATAAGTGCACCGACGCCACGGGGTTTACCAAGAATAATTTTTCTCTAATATCGATTACTATTTGCTGCTTAATGTTAACGCTGAAAGTCTAACGTAACAAGTGAATTTCCTGGTACTGAAGTTTTCTATTTCTGTTCCGAAAATTGTTCTGACGTTGATAACAGAACATTTTGATTATTCTAATGCATTCAGCACGTAGTTCGATGGGAATTCAAAATGAGTTTCGATCGAGAATCGTTTACATTCAACGTCTGTTATCCCAGAATTTTTAACGTCCACAACGTCTCTGACTGGCTTCGAAGCAAAAATACATTAACATACTCGTATGATTATCCGGGATCGCTCAGTATGACATCAGAAATGAAGCTGAAAAGTACTGGCAGACCCCGATTTGGGTTCTACGATTCAACTTTCTGATAGCCCCCCGGGAATATCGTCAGACAGGGTCATAACAAAGTCATTAGGACAGCTCACGTATCATTATCACTATCATTTTTTCACTATTCATGAAGTAAGCTGTTTATCATCCGACACTGGACTGTCTTTGATATTTTATCAATTGTAATGAAAGACCTTTGCATCGTTACGGAGATGACCTGTTCCGTAAATAATACAAAACGAAACACTTTTTTAATGTATAGTCTAGCAATTTCTTCTATCATTTAGAATAATGCTTACTATTTATCTGCACTTAGGTGCCGAGAGTGATAGCAACCAGTTGACCGTGTACTTTCCAGTTTCTAAGCGAAAAACAAATTCAATGTAACGCGGTCAAGTTTGTATGAAGTAAAAAAGCTGACCTCTCGCTGGTCTACCTTTAAAAATTTTACGAAAACGTCATGTGTCACTCCAATCGCGAGGTTTCAAAGATGTGGCCTTGAGAATGGATGTGACGTGTTTGCGGTAAATTAATGGCGTACGTGTATATCGAGAACGGAGAACAATATAGTAAAAGTGACAAACGGATAAAAATCTCCGAACGGAACGAACGAATTAGTCATAAATGGGTCAGTTCAAACACAAATGTACACAGGTAGTACGTTTATGCCGTGTTGTTGAAGGAGTATCACCTAACAGTATCTGCATGCGCGCTGTTCGCTATAACTTAATTGACAATAATGGACGTATCAGTCACGCTATTGTTGGACTGTGTGCGTTGATGTGAGTCATACATTGTCAGCTGCTGTCATTAGTCACTGCCGGTATTGTATGAGCGAAAACGGATCGAACCCCCCACTAATTACACAAAGGGGACGACGACCAATGAAAACAACAAATGAATGGGCGATTATAGCTTTGGAGTTTTGAAGCTCATTTCACTTGTGCAAATGTCTGCAAAAGATTGTCTATTTTCGTAAAGAAATCCGATAACGTACATGCAAGGAGAGTATTATAATTATATGAATCGGACACAGACGAAACAGTAACACCCGTTTGATTATCGAGTTATTTTTCGGGACCGACGCCAATGTGAGTGGATTAATGAGAATATCTGAAAATGAAGACAGCGTGTTGATTAATTAATCAGAGCAAATGCTGTCGGAATCGAAGATCCTGAATTTAGTGATACCTGAAAATGGCAACGAGTTGCACCAACCAAACTAGATCGCACACATTCACACGGTGAACTATAATTAGAATATAATTAATAACAGTGTAATCAACGATTATAGGAACACCAATCAATTGGTACTGATTCAACAATAAATAGACTATTACGACTAGACGCAACTTATTTCGTACAATAAATAATCACACAATTGAAGTTCGTTAATTTTTCATAAAACCCCGTAATTGGCTAACTGCTGATCGATCCATTGGCGGTGCTGAGGAACACTGGCGTAGACAGCCGGGGTACTTGACGCCCCGCAGCCGATACCCCAGGAGACGATTCCGACCTGAGGAAAAAGTCGAATTGATGAAGTAGCCTAAAGGTGGGGGAGATGCAAATTTGTGCTAATTGGATAAAGTTCGTCATACTTGAACGTATCTTCCGCTTGAAGTTGGGCAGACTAACGGGCCCCCTCCGTCACCTCTGCAAGTGTCTTTGCTAACTTCGCCTCCTGCACACATGAAGCTACCGTGCAATTGAAAGTATTGACCAAGACGAGTGGATCTCAGACGCGACTGACATTCCGATACTTCGACTATCGGCAAGTCGACTTGACGGAGAACCGCTTGGTACTGTCCTTCGACTCCTGATGAACATTGCAATTGAACGTTGAAAATATAAAAATAAGTAAACTACGATTTGTCAATTTCTTACCGAACGAATTTCGTCCCCAACCGGTAGCGACGCATCTGATTCCTGGAGTGAGGACCATACTCTGTTGCGGCAAGCAAATTGGCCGCACATTCATCTGATAAGTGACTTCAGAAGTGAGTATCAGCAGAGCTACATCGTGGTAAAGTCCGCCGCTGTAAAATTGAGGGTGTTGAACAAACGCTTGAACTCCTGTTTCCTGGAAGGGAAGAGGTTCATTCGTAGATCTCGTGTCCCATTCGCCGACGCGGACGACTAGCCTGCTCATGTCTTGCCTATTTTCAAGAATATAAGAGACACACCATGCATATCAGAGTTTTCTATGGAATTGAACATTTTTTTATACAGAGTTTTACCCCCTACCCCGAAATACAATGGGCTGCGGTAAGAACCGATCTACTGGTCAGCAAAGAGCCGCCACACTGGAACAGCAGCGGCGCGTTTGTCTGTATAATTAATATCGCGACCATCCAAGGAAACTCTGCGAAATGTGTAGCTCCAGGTCCATCGGCAGCTGGTTGTCCTGTGGAGAGCATATAGTGATGAGAGTTCAGCGATGGAAGCTTTGAGCAGACGGTTTCTCTCACTCACCTGCATTATACATGGTCCCCCTGATCCCGCACGAGTCAGAGGCTTGATTACCTCCTCCGTTTACTACCAGAGTCTGTCTTCCAGTCGATGGTATCCCGTAGAGTATAATGCCTTGAAGTTGGCAGCAGACGTCTTGAGACATCGGGCAAATCCCGAATCTGGGATCGATGATCCCAGCTCCATCTTGACTGACCACAAACCCTGGCATGCACTGGAGAGTGTTGACACAAACGCAGGCGCGGGTTGTGCCTGGATTTTTTATGGGTCCTAAAGAACCAGGAAAAGACGGTTGAGGATTACCGGGAGGGAATCCGGCCCCTGTGTCTTGACCATTTCTCGGAATTCTGCAGCAGATTTCGTCCGCGGTTGTACAAGTGCTACCCAACTGTCCATGGCGACCGATTGGAAAACGGGGATCGATGCTTCCAGCTCCGGATACAATAACGTAACCCTTAGAATCACACTGCCAGGTTTTCACACAGATGCACGTTTCAATTGGAGGGACAGGTGTTATCTGTGGCATTGACGATGGAAAGACCACCGACGTCCCTGGGATACGACAACACACTTGAGTCACTATTGGGCACAGACCTTGCTGCTGACGGGGGTCGATCACTCCAGCACCCGATACGATTATCACACCGGAAGCGTCACACTGATAACGCTCAACGCATATGCAATTCACATTTTGTGCTGACGTTGGAAATACTGTTATAGGATTCGTGATTGGTAGCATAGTTTGTGGCATTGTCGCCGGCATTGTTGGAGGCATCGTAGGGGGCATTGTCGGCGGCATCGTTGCTGGCATTGTAGGAGGCATCGTTGGTGGCATTGTTGGTGGCATTGTTGGTGGCATCGTTGCAGGCATTGTAGGAGGCATTGTTGGCGCCATCGTTGCAGGCATTGTTGGAGCCATGGTTGCAGGCATTGTTGCAGGCATTGTTGGTGACATCGTTGCAGGCATTGTAGGAGCCATTGTTTGAGGCATTGTTGGCGTAGCTGTTGGAATTCCGGTTGGTATTGGTTGAGGAGTCGATGCGTTTACATTAGGCAAGTAGCAGCATACTTCGAGGTCTCCAGTGCAGGGTCGAAATCTATAAAAGAGACCGGGTTCAGTTATTCCAAAGTCGTGAAGTTTTTCATAAAAATTTCAATTGATATTAATACATGGCGATCCATACCTAACGCCACGGCTTCCATGATCGCAATAAATAATTTAGAGAATTAATCTGATCCATTGTATCAATGCCATAATTATAAGTGAAGTATAAAACTCTCAAAGAGTATAACACAACTCTACCTGACGTCTATGACTCCAATTCCAGTTGTGATGATGGTGTTATTTGAATCACAGACATAGTAAGGTACACAAATGCACTTAGAACTTGACGCCGTGGTGGTAGTCGTAACTTTCTGTAATTTTGGTAAGTCGAATTTGTGTTTAAATATTTTGAACAAAAAATGTGGGACTCTGCCAACCGAAGGTGGTGCTGCGGCGGAGTCGTCTCCAGGCCAGACGATGTTCTTTATCGGTCGTAGAAAGTGTCCCCAGGTAGGAATCGGCGTTGATAATGCAAAGGCAGCGGATGCAAGCACTATCACAAGTATCCTATATCCCATCGTGGTACCGCAGCTTGAGGGCGTGACGCTTGTAGCCTCTTCGAATCCACGAGCTACTCTAACGCCGCTCAAATGTCACCCGAACCTTTATGTTTGTGAGCACGTCAAGGTGCGGTGATAAAAAGCTATGGGAAGGCCTTCCGAGCAACGCTTCACACTGCAGTGGCTGACCACGTCCCGGTGAATGATCCCTGTGTCGATTTCCAAACGGATAATTGTGTCCAGCCAGCGGATCTTCGCACCATCCGCTCAGAACCCTAAAGGCCCAAGTGAGCCAGAATCGGCACTACACTGGTCCCTCGAAAACGTCCGTTTTGATCTGGTGATTCAGAGCCTGGAGCAAAAAGTAATCACTTCATTAAAAGTTTTTTGGTCCTTTTTTGGCTGAAGGTCGAGGCAAAAACAAAATTCATAAACCGAAATAATGGATGATGCGCGGATGCGCGGAACAGTTGAATGCATGTGACCTACATTCTGCTTATTGTCGAACCGACAATGCTGAACAGCTTATTAGTGATTTTTACGAGGCTCGTTGCGTTGAACTTCTGAGTAATCTGATCAATGAGGTTCAACTATTCTGCAACAATGATTAACAAGTCCGACTGAACAACGGGTTCAGATTATCGCGCCTTTCAGCTTGCGAGGCTTGTGTTCAACTCGGCGCCACCTCCTGGACTGGTTCGCATGATGATCTCCAGGTTGCCTGCCATAAGGCGCAGTGAATCGATTCTCAGTATAGCAGTAGTGTAAAACTATATTTTTTGCGGATCAATGAATTCTTGACTTTCAATTTTAATTGACATAATAAACAAGTTATTTTAAATCGATGAAGTTAGATGAATCCAATTTAAGTAGGTCTTTTACTCTTGGACTAAAAATATTAATTGTAATTACAGATCGTTGGACATTATTCAAATCCGCCCACTTCCGCCCATCATCCAATTGGCATATTAAATATAGTCACTCTGCATACCTTGACGAAAAATGCACCAATTATACCGCAGTAAACTTTGCCAGCTAGGCTAAGGTCAACTCAACTAACAATCCCTGACAAATTGACCAGCTTTCCGGCACCCTGCTGTATACGTCGAGTTTCATCACTGACCCACGTACGTGTGAGGTTTTTGCTATTGAGTGAGTTCCTGCATGCAACTTCAATAATTTAACATTGATGCGTCAGGAGATATGTCGCATTATGCACAGAGGCGCAGACTTTGAAATACCAAGGCAGTTATCAGCACGACTTCGCTCAATCAAGCACGCATTCATTCGTATATGAAATCGAAAGGTATCCAAATAGGATAGTATGTGGGTAGCCTAATATGCAATTATCACATGTAGATTTCATCCATTACTTTATTGACGTAAATCACAAAATTGTTGAGAATTATTAATATATTTCGTAAAACACTTAGATCAGATTCTTTCCAAATTTGTGTAATTCGAAGTTGAATTGAATTTCATCGAACAATCAGCTTTGAAAGAAACAGATTTGCTGTCAAGGCTTATAGAGGACATAGATTGAAGCTAGAGCCGCCTATGTATCGGGTAACTAGGGCAGTGATAAAAATCTGACAAATCGTTAGAATACAGCACCATAAAGTTGTTTAGTGTTCGTACTTTCACACAATTATACTACAGTTTATGAACCGTCTAGAACATTAAAAACCGTGTTGACTGAAATTTCTGACAAGTACCGTGATCATCATACGAACCGTGTATCCTGAACCTTCTGTGGGGCATAGCTTAGAACGGTTATTTACTTTATTGAATAAATGGTAGATAGGTAAAAGTAAAACTTATGAATAGCGAATATATGATATTTTTCATGTCTCACAGGTCATCTGAGTACGGTAGACCATGTATGGGCACGAAATCGCCCTTCTGGACGCGTGATGCAATTTGTCGAAACCAAAGTCAGCGAATTAGTGCCCAGAGGGGTGTGGCGCGACAGAAGAAGGTCATTCAAAGATGGTGACTGACGATGGAATACATTTCCGATATAAGCACGTCGATTTGATGAGCACAATTCAATTTCAGGATTCGAAAATACTAAGAAAGGTATTGACTTCTGCAACCTCCCCCACCTTTTTTCTACGGGGGAACAACCTGCCCAGGTCAGAAGTAGCTGCTGCTACTCACATCATCATGGAAGCACGTATCAGTTGTGGAAGCGTACAATAATCTGAAATTTGTCTGTGACTTGATGCGTATGCGGGAGCACAATTAAGGGCACTTCCAAGTTCTAGTCGTTGGATGGAAGTCTTATTTGTACTCCACGCATGCACATTCGGGAACTCACTGTCCTTTCGTATGGACGGCTACATGGTGTATTGCACACAAGCGGAACAAACGCGTGAAACACGTTTCAGTTATGTCAAATTGAACAAACAAATAACGTAATTGAAGTATCCGTGTAGTAGTTTCTGGAGACGTTTGCATTCTATTAATTTTTGTTGTGCAGTGCTATTCGATCTCAGAATTTGAATAATGAATGACTCTGAATTATCTAGTCTTGGAAACTGCCCTGTCATGGATTTTCAACTTAACTGAACACTTACTACACATTCAACTACCGCTTCATCGGACGCGAAAATGGACTTCTGAATTGATCCCCACTTTAAGTTTGTCAACTATGTATCAGGATTCCTGGGATTGCATCTATCTGTCGATATGCTCAAGCTTGAGCGAAGTGTATTTCGTCTCGAGTGAAGAGACGGTTCCTGTTTTCAAACCGAAGAGTGGTTCTCTGGAAGATAATTGCGTCGAATCGGAAACATGTATTTGCTCTGCTTGAAATGCTCGATATTTCTGGTGCTCGTTTCGTCCCAGATATCAGCGATTGCGGACGCCAATCGTGTTGACTACGAAATAAGCACTTCCGCCAAAATTCTAACTCATTTCTGGAAAGGACCTTGGATGAACTTGAACAGCTCATCGGCGGACAAAGTGACACCTGCTTGTGGAAATGATATTTCGATGCTCTTCCAAAGTGCCGACGACGGAGAAATGTGGGCTCTGCAGATTGAGTATGGCAGTTAACATCGGGGTATTTTCTTGGTCGATGACCCTAATTAGTATTGGTTTTCAGTGATGGACGCATCCTCGAAAATTCCCTCGGGTATTCTTCAAGGAAACATTTACTATCTCGGCATGTACGACGAACGTGTCAAGGGCACAAGTCGTACCAATCCCGCCAATATACAGGGTAAACAATGCAGAGTCTCGCTTGGAATGCCTCCCAAGTTCATCACCAATGCGGCAACAATGCTACAAATCCAAAGACTGTCGCCGTTCAATCCTACCCCCAACGTTGACCTCAGCTTCGTCGCCGCGGTAATGCTTGCCCTCGTCGTGTGGCGTCGACGACGTCGCGAACTTCGTCAATGCTTCTATTCGAAGCAATCCGAAACGTTTAGGATCTCAATACCAATATTAGCGAAAATGTTTGGCAAATTTACCACAACGTCTTTGCACTTGTAATTATTTTATTGCATGCAAAATATCACGTGTCTAATGGCATGAAGTCGTAAGCGCCAAAAACGCGATTTTGGTGGCAAAAAGTCGTTTTTTTTTCACGCCATTCGCCCTGAAAACGGTCAAAGCGTATAGATCAATTGAAATTACGAGATCGAAAAATGTAAGTGTAAAAGGTCGTACGTTGGGCGGATACGTCATTCTTTCATCACAATTTTTAAGGAAAATGAAAAAAAAAACCTAAAGGCAGAACGTCGTAAGCGCCATTCTCTTTTAATTAAATTTTTCATGATTTTTTCAAATAGCTGTAAAAACTCGTGAAACGCAAATATAAATTGAAAAAACGACCGTTTCAAGAAATTCGGTAAAAAATATTCGTAGTTAATACAATACAATAAATAAAAATAAATACAATTAAAAAAAATACATATGACCTTTTGGGTAAAAGGGTAACTCACCAAATAACCAAAAGTATGCAGGGATGAATTTCACATTAGACAACGACATTGCACTATTAGAGCACTAAATACTTGTACAGAAAACTAGTGAGGAACTTAGTCGTTCGTCGTCAATTCGAATAGTGCGATTAGTCGTTCAATCGTTCTATCAGTAGTGACTATAAAGCGAGTATGAGCCTTTATAACCCGTAATGATAACACCGGATCAATTTGACCCTAGCCAACTTTGCGCGATTACTGAAGCAATACAACGTGTTATATTTTCGTGTACAAATTCAGGGACATAATTTGAACATTGAAAAATATGCTCGCGTCGTTGAAACATAAATTTTTTTTTAAAAGTACTGTGACAAGCCTAAGTAAGTCAAGTATATTTATAGGGGTTCAGCCCGCATAAAGATACAAAGTATATACCGAAGGTATCAAGAGAAAAGCACAGTGTTATTTTAATAAAGACTTTCTGCGTAGAATTCAGTGATCTCTTTATAACAGTTTTTATTCAAGTCAATCAAGTCTAAGTCTGAGTACAAGAAGCTTATCTACTAATATCTACTAAAAGCTGTTTACCAGTTAAGATCAAGTTAAGAAGTGAAGAGCGGGTATTCTGATAGGAAACAGGAAAGCTAGGGAAGAGGCGTGAAAGAGTTCAGGAAGGGGGCCACGTGTGGCTGACGATGCATGAGGTGATGCGAAGTTCAATAAGCATCACCGGATGCATTGTCTCAGATTAAGTCTGGGAATCCAGAGTTAGAGCGGAAAGAAATAAGAGAGCGGGAAGAAGAGTATCTAGTTACTATAAGCTAATAACTAATAAGTATTACTAATAGATAGAGATAGGGTGAGTATGGACTGAAGGTCCAGACGTAACAGTACTAAAAAAAAATTCCTGAAAAAAATTGTTCGGAAAAACACAGTTTTCTAATCAAAAATTCATAACTTTTTCAATTTTAAATATTCTCTCGCAAAAATTTAGCACGATACTCTCGAGTTATGGTATACTTTCATTGAAAAAACGGTTTGGTACGGTGTCTTTCAAAAAGTGTGTTTATTTTGAAGGTTGATGATTCGGGGCTTGAAAAAATAAAAGAATTCAATACAACGAAAGATGCTTATTCACACGTTTGGCTTCTAGAGAATCTTTTTATTGATATTTGAAATAGATATTCGTAAAAAACGGACAAATACTTGAAAAAAAAGAGCTTCGGAATTTCAGACTCGGTGGTGTTTTGATGCGTCCTGCACATCACAATCACCGTCACTCCCGAGATCGGTTTCGTATTCGAAGACTCCCCACCAATCGTATCATTAGGTATTTGTATCTTCGGCAAGGAGATCGTCCGTCATGCGGCGTGATCGGAGGTTATATGGCCTATCCATCTCAGTGCAAGGAAGGAACAGAAGAGGGGCCTGTGTCACCCGTTAGAAATGAAGAACTCACACATGTTCATTATAGGTTTGAACCCGAAAAGGCCTAATTGTGTATTTTTATTCAATAAGGTTAAACGGAATACAAAATAATTTGAGCTTGTGAGAATATGGCGACGTCTCTTCCCGTGTTTATCTTCATTTTTGAGGATTACCCTCGTCCCCAAACTACGGACTCTATCCACGGTATGTAATAGTAGACGCGGGTGTAGATCCCAGGAAGCCCAACACCGCATATTCTTCCGAGATTAGTGATTCCGATAAGGTCGTACATACAGTGTTCCTTCTTACTACGTATGACCAGAGGACCGCCAGTGTCGCCCTGAAACGTTGCTGTTAGTATTTTCTGAACTTCTTATGACATGTGTGGTTTTGAAACGTCAACGTAAGGGAGCTTCCGATCTATTTACTTGACAAGTATCTCTGCCCAAGGCTCCGGCACAAATCATCCATTCGGGGACGATTCCATTGGGCAACTTGATGTCTTCACTACCAGAAGTGTAGCTTGTGTTACAAGACTTTTGGCTGACGATGGGGAGCGTGACCTTCATTAGGTTATCCGAGCCTTTGTTGTCATCTAGAAAGATCAAGATTATATCTAAGACTTGAAAAAATTCCCCACCATTGGATAAACCGTAGCGAGTCATCGGTCGCAGGATAATGAGATTGACAAGAAGTATTTACACCAGTGAATGTTTCCCCATCCTGTCGCTACTGCTTCCGGTAGGCCTGTGGACGGTGCGGTGTAGAGACAAGCGGGCCTTATCCAATCGTTGAAAGGCACCCGAGACTCGAGATGAAGAAGTGCAATATCGTGGTATGCCAATGCAGCTTTGTACTGGGGATACACGATTCGCTGAGCTATGCGACGGTCCTGCGGTGTGGCTCCATCATCAGACCGCTTCAAGTTCAAATCACCGACCCGCACCCATACGGCGGCGCCACTAATCATTGAACAAAAACATGGAAGTGATAAGCTCAACGGATATCTTGTGCTCGCATCATTTGACAAAGTCGTACAATCTCACAGGATCGTGGCACAATTACTATGACCATTTCACACTGACCAATGACTCAAAAAGACTTACAATGTTTGCGAGTTAGCACAATGGGCAGCTGTTAAAACGAAGTTTTTGGATACTAATGTTCCACCGCATAACCAGCCGATCGTGCCATTTTCCAGATTAAAACCAACGGCAACCATGTGTGGGAACTCCATCGGACTAGCTCGCACTTTTCCTGTGCCCCCGGGTGGCCCAATCACCGGCTTTTGAAAGTCGGTCATGATCACAGGACACGAAGAGGCATCGACGGATGTGGAGTATTCCGTACATTCTGAAAACGGAACACCATAAGATGCACGAGTGAACAGCGAAAATGATGAGCATGGACAGGATATTCTCTTCTTGGGCCTCGATTGTTAATGACAAAATCTGATCGATGGCTAACGATTTTTTTTCAAGGAACGAAGACTCACTTTGCCTAGCGATCACTCCTCTTCCATCGCCTACTAGGTCGTCTGCTACAGGACTCACGGTCGTACCAATGCCAGATGGAATATCTATGGCGAGACCAGTCGCAATTGGACAACAGACGATTGGCTCACGTCCGACAAATCCACAAGTATTTTCCGGCCCACCTCCGGCTATTAGTCCCTGCAATACTGGTTCACAGCTCTTGATCAGGGTGCACACCCCGGTACTGCCATTTTTCATAGTGCACCAGTCACCTGCATTGTTTCAGATCTATTAGCAAAGTTATAATACCTACATTAGTTCACACTGATGACTTGACAAAGTCACTTGAATTTTGGATTTCATGTCGTTAATGACATGATATTTGTTAACTGACCGGTGCAGGTAGGGATCGATGTCCAGTTTCCACCGAGACTGCAGACGACGTTGGGCATTCCTTTCATCTTAAGTCCAAAGATACAGCTGTAAACCAGCTGGCTGCCTGGCTGTAAGACAGCGTCCTCGGACACACGGCAATCCTTAATGCCCTGGCAAGAATTTTGGTGGAGCTTCCATTCCCCGTTGGCTGGCTGAGGTGGTACCAAACAGCCTGATACGCCATTCGAAGTCACATGTTGTGTCGATTGTGTGTCAATAGCTCTATTAAAAACTTCTACAGTAAGTCGATAAGTTTCAGCTGAATCAGTTCCAAATCCCTATGAATCTGATGGAGAATATTTTATAGGAATTCGGAAGAATGCACATGGATTCCATTGTCATCTCAAGTCGGGAATTTCACATGCTAACCTGTTCGGAACAGAAGCTTTAATCATCTTCACATGCAAATGGTAATCACAGAATGATTGACCATACGGCACTTGACAAGATAGTCAAATTGTTGCCCACTTGAAAAACGAAAAATAATCCCGAAAATGAAAGGGCGAAATGAAATACTCATTAATGCACGCAGGGTAGGTCTGGTTCCGCTCCACGTTGACCAACACGTCCTGAATCCACGACATGTAACTGGAAACCTTGGTATAAAGCGAATAGGAGAATTTTTCACACGTTCTTTCGCCGGTGGTGATGTCCACTCCAAGTCCTACACTGACAATCCCCATGACGTACCAGAGGTCGCCCTTCCGAAACACCAACCCTCCACCACTGTCACCTTCGCAAACTGCGGATCCTGAGATCCAAAGAGTTCAATAACTTCCATTGTCACTCGTTTGTCGAGAAAGTAACAAAAAGAAGTACTTTACCATTGTTGTAACCGGCACAAAACTTATCACTGCTGATGAAAGCCTCATTCTGGGCAGCCTTGTTTGAAGATTTGCACTGGCGGTACGGAATGTAGGGAAGCGTGAGAGTCTGCAGGTTGCCACTGCTTTTGCCCGTTTCCGTTTTTCCGAAACCGGCAACTCTGCCGTATGCTCCAGGTTCAAGAAACTGGTCTTGGTATTCAGAGTCGTCCATGCAGGCAGGCAAGAGGATGCTGGAGACCACGAAGGGTGCATTCAGTTCCAACAGCGCAATATCCGAGGCGTAGTTGCCGCTCAGCCCGTAGTATTGACAATGCGTGTAGACATTTTTCACCTGCAATTTGAAATTCCGTGAGGATCTCTGGTCTTTTAAAATTTAGTCAAACACAACAGACTATGAAACATCAACATCATTCATTAACGAGGAAAAAACAACAGTCAATACGAACATGGGAAGTCACCCACGTTAGCCGGTGTTCCGCCAGCGACGAATGGCTGCTGATGGGTTATCGCCAGACCACAAACTGAAACCACCATGCATCAATCGATTTCAATCTGCCGAAAGATCAAAAGCTCGTTTGGTTACGGACCTGGTACACATCTGATGGGGTCGGGATTCCACTCGCCGTCGTCCTCGCAATTTACGACAGATCTCCGAGACGTTATGAAGTCGGTATCTTTTTTGTAACCACGACGACAGGAAACTTCAGCTCGGGTGTCTGGAAGCACCGGAGAATCGCAGTTCACCCACTTCCCGTAACGCGTACACGAGACCATGGTCGACACGGAATTCAGGGAAGCGCATCTTATCTCTGCAACACGATTATCGGTCAGAATCGCAAAAGGGTCGTTGATTGTTGAGTTCTCACATCGTGAAACGAATGTTTAATTTTCAAATCATATGATTACAACATACTGTGCAAGGACCATCAGATATCGATTGACGTGGAATTTATTTTATGAGTCTCGTTCCTCATAAATACCGAGACAACCCCTAGGACCTTGTTCGTTCGATAGAAACAGAAAAACTTTGTCCTAACTTGCCAACACATTTGGGGAGAGAAGTCAATTTTCCCCTCCCTCTGCAGTAGACATCGCCATTTCCCTCGATACGGTAGCCCCGATTACATCGATAATAAAGCTGACTGCCCGGTCTTAACTCAGTGCCTGCCAAGATATCACAATTCGTAATATCACCACAGGAAAATCGGTCAAGCTGCCATGCGCCGTTCGCTGGCTGTGGCGGCGACCAACAGTTCGCGGTAACCCGTTGACGATTCAACGTAGGCTTAATGGTGGATATTGCTCCAGTCGACATCAAAGACCTGATTCAAACAATTGTGAAAACTCTTACTCTACATGGCCATGAACGATTGATGACTATAAATGTATAGTACTAAAACGTATGTGGCAACCGTAAATATGCTTTTTTATCACTCACTCATTACCTGGAACGTTGACATCTCCCTTTTGAGAACTGTCCGAGACGTATTGAGCCCATCCCAGTCCAAGAAGAGCTGCTCCTCGAGTTCGCATTAAAAGATTATAATGACAGAAATATTATGATGACTGTATTAACGTGATCGATTCACATTGCGGGTCTATGATCACAAGAACTTAGCGAACAGATAACGTCACTTATTGTTGGACGACAGTCTCAGCCTGCATAATGATAATGACTATATACATTAATTTGCTCCCGTCAATCGGGGCCAATTCATAAGCGGCTGTTATAGAGCGATTTGAAAAATAGAGATTTTGAAAAATTATTACATTACGTATAAAAATAAGAATGTCCCTAAAATTTAATATCAGCTTGTGACTCATGTAGTGTAACTGGTATGCGGACCAGACCTTGCGAACCGCGAATAATAACCGGTTGTGCAAACTTCGTTTGAAATAATCAAGGCTGTGATCGTATGTCGTGTTGGATACCAAAACTAAAAATATATCAGGTTGGGATGCGTAAAAAATCCGAATACACAGAATTCACGAAACCTTTATTCTCGTATGAAAACACGAGATCATTCTCAATATCATTGGTAACAGTTTGACATTCGGAAAACGCTTTGTTCACTACCTTGGACACTGGACAGAAGGTTATCCTACATAATATACTACATAAGGACTGATGAGGTCGAGACGATATTCGAGATTTTCACGTGACACTCAACATCTCCCTTCAACTACATATGAGCACCGAAAGAGTCCATGCGATGAGAAAAGTTCGCGAAAAAGTATGGCGGTCTCGTGGTCATCGGATAGGCAGCGGGGAGACCCGGGTTCGATTTCCGGCCGTAGCAAGAAAGCCGGTGTCATCAGGAATTTAAAATGTTTTTCAGTTTGAACCGTCTCACCAGACTTTCATTAGAAGTATGTGTATCGTGATTATTCCTGACTCACCAAAAAAACAAAAATACGACGGGGTACGTTTCGCTGACGAAGACGACATCCTGATTATCAACTATGTCACTTGAAATTAGATGCATCTGAATGTGCGTCGCACTTGCTAAACTTAGCTCCGACTAAGCTTAAACTACAGTCTTCGACTGACGATTAAACGCCAACTCGAGCCTGAAAGCCCCATCGTCAATCCATTAATTCCTTTGCCGATACGTTTTTTAGGTAGTGGGAGTATCCGTGAATGCGGTCCTTGAGTGGGATTAGATGGACACCCAGTGGCGTAACCAGGGGGGGCCCAGGGGGCCCGCCCCCCCCAACCGCCGAACCGAATTACCTATATTTTTTTTATTTTCTTAGATTTTTTGCCTCACGCTTGTCCCGCCGTCCCACCCGCTAAACCCCTCGCCCACCGTTCAATGAGACCGCGCGCCGTACACGGAGAAGGGTACCCGACACCCGTCCACTATCCAGTTAGTATTGGGAACGAAAATGTGGCACTCTGACATCTGGTGCTAAAACGTTGAACCATTCAAAGTGGGCTTTGAACCATTCAAATAAGGGTAGCTGGACGTTAAGAATTCCCAAAAACGGGCTAGTTCCATCAGTACACTATTATACTGACTCATTCTGGTAAGAATATATGACAATCAACTATTTATCCTCAAGAACAACCCTGAAACTGGTTTCAAATCAAAATCATAAACAAAGATGGTGGCTCTGAGTGGGCTCTCAGCTTAGGACACACCCCTAGTTTCGATCCCAATAGAGATCAGTGCTGTCGACAAACGCCGCGAGACCAGCGGAGCACATGGGCGGGAACACTCCGTGGCGGGACCATTTGAAATAGCCCCGAGCGAACGAATGAATCGTCAAAGTATATTTGTGTTAAAGATTTATCGTGTACGGATGGTAGCGGGAAAAATTCATGAGAATTTCTAACATTTTCAAACCTAGTGCCCCCTGATCAATGTCACCCTTTGTGTTGACTGAGATTTCGGACAAGTGCCGTGATCATCATACAAACCGTGTCTCCTGCAACTTTTGTGGGGGTAGGTTCAATCGAGTTTGTGACTCTCAAAATGTTGCTCAGAACGGTTATTTACTTTATTGAATAAATGGTAGATAGGTAAAAGTAAAACTTATGAATAGCGAATATAGTATGATATCTTTCATGTCTTGATGTACTCGGATCCTCCCGATGATGGTTATCCCTGTCCCCAAACAACAGATTCGATCCATGGGATGTAATTGGAAACACGGGTGTAGATCTCAGGAACCCCGACACCGCATGTTCTCCCGAAACTGTTGATCCCGATGAGATCGTACATGCAGTGTTCTTTTTTACTGTGTATGACCAGGGGGCCTCCATTATCACCCTGAAATATTTTCCGTTAGTGTATTTCTCAAACCTCTAGTTTGGATAATTTTCCTGCATTTGTGATGTTGAAACTTGTGTACTTTACGCAAGCATTCGGTAAATTTACCTTACAAGTATCTTTGCCATGTTTTCCGGCACAAATCATCCACTCTCCGATAATTCCGTTGGATAGACTGTCGCTTATTTCCCCGTAAGCATGAATGTAGATTTCTTTACAAATTTCCTCATCGACGAAAGGCAGGGTGACCTTCATCAGGTCATCCGAGCCCTCATCTGAGACTAAAAAGAAGCCTCTTTATGTAAAACTCGAAAAACTCTCCATCATTGAATTAACTGCGGTTAGATAACTAGGCAGAGGAATGATAAAGCTGGAAAAAAAACCTTCTCTATTGTTCAAAACACTATACTGAAGGAAATTTACCCCAATCAACTGCTCCCCATCCCGTTGCCACGGCTTCGTTTGAGTCTGTAGACGGTGCGGTGTGAATACAAGCGGGCCTTATCCGATCGCTGAAAGGCACTGGAGACTCAAGACGAAGAAGTGCAATATCGTGATACAGCGATGAAGATTCACGCTCAGGATGTGTAATTCGCTCGATTACCCGACGGTCCAACGGCTTGGCTCCGTCGTCAGATCGCTTCAAGTTTAGTTCACCGAGACGCACCCATTCCTGTGCGGAATCGGTTGAACACGCGGCAGTCGTGAGAACGAAGCTATCCGATATCAAAGTTCCGCCGCATGACCAAGAAATTGTGCCATCTGCCAAATTGGAACCGACAGCCGCCATGTGCGGAAATTCCATTGGACGGGCCTTCACTTTTCCGACAGATGACGTTGATGTGACTGGCTGTTTGTCGTCGGGCAATAACGGTACACAAACCGAAGCATTGACAGACTTTGAGTACTCTGCGCATTCTGAAACAGAATAAACAATAAGAATCTACTGAATATATGTTGATGTAGTAACTGGCGAGTAGGTCAATAATGAGAAATAATATTTATCCAACGTTTCGGTCCCCGATTAGGACCCTCCTCAGAGACAACATTTATTCCTTAAAAAAAAAATAAATAATAAAGTATGTGTAAGAGAAAACTGATACAGAAAAGTTGGTGTAAAAACTAGCGTACTTACAATTTAGAGTTATGGCTAATCGAAAACAAGGAAAGGGTTTATGTGGGACATCAAAGGGCGCCGTAGTTGTTGACGGAGCTTGTGAACAGGACGAAAAAGTCCTTTTTTCGGTTTTTGACTTTCATTCTCCCGTGAAAGACAAAAGTTTTTAACAATTATCAGTGACCAGTAACCGTCAATGCCGGTAGGATAGTGCTTTGTGATAATAGCAGACTGGATTACATTTGTTGTGGTCACGTGGATAGTGAGATAAGCCAAAACGGACAATATACGCCGGACAGACTATTACAACGTACGCGCGAAACTACAAACTAGTGTCCGAGCGCCCAAAGATACCCGTATAAATCGAATTAAGATTTTTAATATCACTTCGGAAGTTTATCGAGCACGGGTCATTCGCGATGTGGATCATCTCTAGGATAAGTCTTTTGCTCAAGTTTTCCTCAGTATCAATGATGGTAGTTGCCGCGTAATTAAATTGGTGATCATGCTCAATACGGTGTCTCGTAAGGGCCGTTTGATTCTCGTCACTCGTGATGTTTTTCCCATGTTCCTTAAGACGGGTTTTTAGATGTCGGAAGGTCTGGCCGATGTAGACACCATCACAATTGTCGCAGGGAACTTTGTAGACGACGTTTGATCTCAACGGTAGGTCAATTTCATCCATCTTTCAGGTGTATAGTTTCTTACAATTGTTAGGTCGTGGAAGGCCCTGTTCAGTTGCTCAGACAGCCCTTCCACATAGATTGATGGGAAGAATGTTTTTTCCCGGATTACTAGTTCTACCAACCGTCCGTTATTCGAATTTCGGATTTTGGTAAGCCTCTCTTCTACTTTCAGGTGTACTAACTCAGAGGGGTAACCATTCTCGATGAGGACGTGTTTTACCAACTCTATATTCTGCTGGTGAAACTCCTCGTCAGCAAGCAGGATCGCCCTATCCACCAAACCCAGGATATAAGTGCCGATCTTCTGGTTCAGAGGGTGGTGAGATTCGAAGTGAATATACCGTCGAGACCATGTAGATTTCTGGAACCAGTCAGTCGCAATAACCCCGTTCCGATTGATAATACGGGTTTCCAGGAAGCTAATACTTTTTTCCGTGGATTCCGTCTCCAACGTGAATTGTAGTTTTTCATGAAACGAGTTGAAGGTGTTTATAATCAAATCCACTCGTGGCTCTGGCACTACGGTGAAAACGTCATCCACGTGCCTCGTGTACAGAAGAGGCGAGTAGTTCAGTAGTCTGAGGCAATACGACTCACAGTCGGTCATGACAATATCAGCCGAGATAGGTGATAGCGGAGAGCCCATCGGAAGACCATAGATTTGTTTGTAGAAGATTCCATTGAACGCGAAAACCGCTCCGTTGAAGCACAAACGGAATGCACAGATGAGTTCAAACAGGGAAAGGTTCGTGTTTCTGCAGATAACTGGCCATCTAGCTGTCAACGAACGGATAGCCAGATCCGTTGGAACGTTGGTAAACAATGATACCACGTCCAGTGAGATTAAAATGTTATCTGCTGGGACTTCAAACCCAACTTGTACGTTGAACTGTCGATGAACGCAACAATAGGCCGAATCGGGCAGTCAGGCTTGTGGATTTTTGGCAAGCCGTATGCTCTGGCAATAACACTGTTGTTTGTGGCAATAGATTTTTCTGGGATTTGATAATCCAATTTTCCCTATAACCAACGTCGAGCAAGCGAGTTCACTTCAGTTTGCATGTTATCAGTAGGGTCCTTAGGTAACACCATGTAAGTAGATTCGTCGCTGAGGATGTGGCGCATTTTTTGGTTGTACAACTCTTTGTACATGACGACGGTTGTATTCCCTTTGTCAGCGTCGGTGACCAATAACTCAGGGTGATGCCGATCATTGTTCACGGTAGGTCTAGGCTTTTTCTTAAAATTTTGCAGAATGCTAAGAAACTTATTACGTGCCAGTTGTCTGGATTGTTCAGGGAGCTTATGAATGTTGGATTCAAATCCAGCCACCAAGTGGGCATAAGGTAATCTAATCTTATCAAAACGCAAGCCATGTTTCGGACCCAACCCTAGGGTTTTTTGTATATTGTCCGGTATTGCAACATCAGTTAAGTTGCACAGTTGGGTTTGTTACTGCTTACGATGGTTTTGGTCGTCGCGAGTTGTTTTTTCTTCATATTTTCAAACTTTTTAATGCAACGGGCTTTATAATCCTTCAACGTCCGATCAAAACTCTTCTCCTGTGTGGAGTAAAACTTCGAGAAAATATGTTGCAGCAGTAGACTTCGACAACGGTTGACCAGCCTGTCTTTTAGCAATTTTAGACTGTTAACTTTGACGTGAGATTCAGTAATTTCGAGATTTAGCACCTTCGCGATGAATGATGACCAAAGATTGTCAATTTTTTTTTTTACAATTTCGGATTCACAAGTGTGGGTAAACAGATTTGTTTACTAAATAAATGTTTTGGAACCAATGAGGATTTTTTGCACCTGATTAAGAAAATACGTTGGTTGATTTCCTTGCACAGTTTTTGGTTAGTGGTGGATAATGATTTTAGGACATCTGCTGTGTCTCGTCCAAAATCCTTGGCGATATTTTCATAAAACCCCGTGTTCCGTCGTAACGCCACTATGTTGATGTATAAAATTCTTTTCGACCTCTTGAGAATGCAAATGTTGATGTAGTAATTGGCGAGTAGGTCAATAATTACTGAATATACTTCCTATTCTTTGCATCCCGCAGATTAATTCTTACTTAGACAGATTAATTCAGACAGACAGATTAATTCTTACTTAGCCTGGAGATGGCACCCCTTCCATCACTCGGTAGCTTTCTGTCTCCGCCGGGACTCATCAACGTACCAGTACTGATGGATCTACTGATTGGACAGCAAACGATAGGCTCAAGTCCAGCGAAGCCGCACGTGTTCTCCGGCCCATGTCCGGATATCTGTCCCTGCAGGACTGGCTCACATCTTTTGAGAAGAGTGCAAACTCCAGAAGTGCCATTGTTCGTAGTGCAGATATCACCTACAATGTCATGAACTTAGCTTGTACTGATGATTTGACGGAGCAACTAGTATCGCGGACTTCATTCCAGTGATGTGCTAGAAATGGGTATTCCTTCACTTACCGGTGCAGGTGGGAGTAGCTGTCCACGTTCCATCGAGCCTGCAATGGACTTCGGAGGTTCCTTCCATCCTGAACTTGGGGACACAGCTGTAGACCAGATGGCTACCTGGCTGCAACACAGTACCTTTACGAACGTTGCAATCTGTGTCCCCGTCGCAGAAATCTTGATGAAGCTTCCATTCTCCGTTTGCTGGTTGAGAAGGTGCCAAACAGCCGGACGTGGGATTCGGAGTGACCGGTATTCCAGTAGTCGTGAGGCTGTTCGGAATAAGAATCACCCACGTGGAATTGAGACAAAGGTGGAAAATGGAATCATGGAATTAATTATGATTACTCATTGGTGCACGCAGGGTACGTCTCGTTTCGATCCACGTTGATCAACACGTCCTGAATCCACGCCAGATAGAGAGAAACCTTGGTGTAAAGCGAATAAGAATGTTTATCACAAGTTCTCTCGCCGCTGTTGGTGTCCACGCCAAGTCCCACGCTGACGATCCCCATGACGTACCACAGATCACCCTTTCTGAAGACCAGCCCACCGCCACTGTCACCTTCGCAGACTGCAGATCCTGAAATCCATAGAGTCCACTAGTTTCCATGTTCATACCACAGACAACAAATTAATTTACCGTTGCTGTAACCGGCACAAAACTTGTCGTTGCTGATAAAAGCCTCATTCTGGGCAGCATTGTTCGAGGTTTTGCACTGGCGGTACGGAATGTAGGGAAGCGTGAGAGTCTGCAGGTTGCCACTGCTTTCGCCCGTTTCCGTTTTTCCGAAACCGGCAACTCTGCCGTACGCTCCAGGTTCGAGGAACTGATCGCCATATTCGGAGTCATCCAAACAGGCTGGCAAGAGGATGCTTGAGAATTCGAAAGGAGCGTGCAATTCCAACAGCGCAATGTCTGACGCATAATTTCCCGTTAATCCATAGTACTGACAGTACGCGTACACATTTTTTACCTGCGAGATTTTAAATGCAATGATCATCAGAAACACAAGAAAAGACCAGCTGTAACCAACCGTAGCCTTCCTGACAATTTCAGGATTGTGCAGTGGAGAATCGTAGTCGCGAAACACGTTTCCCGTAACGACGAAAAGTTTGCTCGGATCCTGCTTCCTTCTGTAAGTTTCGTCCCAGACACAATGCGCAGCGGTCAAGACGAGGTTTGTCTGAATTATGGTCGCCCCACAAATGAAGACTTTTCCCTTTCCCTCTCGCGTTTTCACCTCTTGATAGAGAGTCGCGTGCCACGGGAAGTCACCCAGATAAGCCGGAGTTCCACCGGAAATAAACGGCTGCTGGCGGGTTATTGCAAGACCACAAACTGAAAGGACCATACAACATAACTAATTGATATCTCTCAAGTCTGCAACAGCTCGTCTGGTCACATACTCGGCACACATCTGATGGTTTCTGGATCCCACTTGCCGTTGGCTTTGCAATTAACGACAGATCGCCGGGACGTTATGAATTCTGTGTCCTTTTTGTACCCACGACGACAAGACACTTCGGCTCGAGTGTGTGGAGGCACTGGGGAGTCGCAGCTCACCCAGATACCAAATAGTGTGCACGAAACCGTCGTAGACACCGAGTTCAAAGAAGCACATTTCACCTCTGCAATATGATTATCAGTCAAAATAAGAAAAGCATCGCTGATTCAAGATCTATTATGTTCCAAACTGAATGTTGAATTTCCTCGATGTTGAATTGATTTTATCAGTTTCTCACTTTGCTGATAGCATAATGAGTCACCGCATAATCTTAATATGAAGGAAGACCCTCATGCCAACTTGCCGACACATTTAGGGATGGGAGACCATGTTTCCCTCCCCTTGCAGTAGACGTCGGTATTTCCCTCAGCCTCGAACCCACGGTTACAGCGATAGACGAGCTGGCTGCCCACGTCCAACGAAGTGCCTTCCGAAACCTTGCAGTTCAGAATATCACCGCAGGAATATCGGTCAAGCTTCCATTCGCCGTTAGCGGGCTGCGATGGTGCCAGGCAATACAGTATCGCGTCCGACGAAGCTCGACGAGTTCGACCCCATGGTGGCATTGTCGTGGATATTGGAGCAGAGGTAGTCAAGGATCTGAATAAAAAAATAATCTGACCTTTATTTGAAGTAACTTGTGGTCAGATGTTAACGCTTCTGAATAACTGACCCCAAATAAAAATACGCGGGCAAATATGAAATATCCTATCGCATCATGACTTACCCATAATTCGGAACGTTGACATCTCCCGGCGGAGTTTCGTTCGAGACATTTTGGGCCAGCCCCAGTCCAAGGAGAACTGCTTACGGAAATTCGGAGAAGGTTCAATAACTACCGACGTGATATTTACATTTTTTGTTTGCCTCGATGCTTCACATTCCACAATAAACACTCTCGACCGTGGAATCAAACATTAAGGTAGAAACAGGAAAGTGCTGAGGATTAGCACACCAAGTACGGGTTGACTACCACTGGTGATCTCTCATAGAAAGTCGTATTACGGTTCAGACAATTAATATCTGATTTTGATCAAGTGTCATGTCTGATACATGACCTTGGGAACCAATTGCTGTGATAACCGGTTGTGCGAGTGATTCCTCATACGTCAAGAATTTATTGTACCGTGTTTGCTACACTACAAATTTCCCGTCAAGTTACGTCACAAGATGAAGAAGAAGAGCAAAATAATCCGTTGATTAGTACGGAAAAAAGTCACTGAAACAATAGATTCGCAAAAGGACACAGAAAACATTGCTTGGAATTTTTCTCGGTAAACACCGCATGAAAACACGTTTACAACAATTTCGTCCTATTACTCACGTCAACAGTTTCAGAAGTATGATATTCTCATTTGAGAATTCGGTGAAATGGTATTGAGCTGGATCGTTGCGTAGCTCATTCCTTCAATAGTTCAATTCACAATACAAACTATTTTTAGTCTTATCTACCTCAGAGTCTGTGGCAAAAAGTCATTTTGACTGGAATTGTGCACAAGCTATCGACAAAATCGATTGAAGTCTTGATGCGACAATGATTTACCGATGCTTTTACAACATTCATTTGCGGATGGTGTAGAAACTTTCGTTTCTTGATATGCAATTGCATATTGTGATACTTTCTAGTGAAAATGGGAAACAGAAACGGAATGTATGAGCAAAATGCTGTTCGTTGTTATGCAATTTCACACAATGTGTTTCATTGTTCAAAGTGACGTCACAAATTTTAATTTAAGCAGTATATCAATCGTGACTATTTGTAACTCACCAAATGACCAAAAATACGTTAGCGTGAATTGGAAAATCAAAACCCACATCACGATGATCAACGTTCCATAAGAATAAAATAAATATGAAATATGGAAATACGAGGAACCAGTTAACTTGAACTATAGTCTTCGACTGAACCGCAATCACGGAATAAGAAACTACAGGTCCATTTCGTTTATTTTTAACTCACTTCCCACGAAGTCTTATATGATGTCTTGTTTTCCTTTTAATTATTATTATTATCATTTTGTTATCAAACTGATGCGCACGGATAGAATTTTTTTTTCGAGAAGTCACAGAATCAATTTTCAAGATCATTAGTCGGCTTAAAAAAAATATTTGAAACACAATCTGTAAAGTCTTTTCGTAGATGGCACCGTAAATGTTTCTGAATTGATTCGAGGAAATTATTGAGTGAGTTGATACACCTTTCAATGTTTTTAAATTGACTAAAGTACAAGACACACAGGACCGAGCAAACTAGTCAACAGAGCGTATTTTGAATGAAAACATCGTACCGCGCTGCTCAGATATAACGAGATCTGGCTTGTAGTATTTCACTGCCTAGATGTAACATTAATATCGATACGGTATTACGGCGGGCTTGTCAACCTTGTCTGTAATTGTAAATTTCACTATTTCACCTCTGGTAATGCTCAGCCAGCTAGACGGAGGGGGGGGCGAGCGATTGGATGTTACAACTTTTTTGAACAAGCACAGAAAATCTTCATGACGGTTTGTAAAAACTGAATGTATGGGCGATGATGACTGTATGGAGATAAATTTATTTATATTTAGTGGGATAAAATGAATACACAACTGCAGCGAGTATGATATACATCAATGATATAAACTTGGAAAGGTATAGTCTTGTTCAGCGACATTTCGCAGTCGAACTATCCCCGTGGCCAAACTACGGACTCTATCCAAGGGATGTAATGGTAAACGCGTGTGTAGACTCCTGGAATCCCGAAGCCGCATGCTCTTCCGAAACTGGTGATTCCGACAAGGTCGTACATACATTTTTCTTTTTTACTGTAGATGACCAGAGGACCGCCGCTGTCGCCCTAAAACCATTTCAGTTAGTCGTTTTTTAACCTCTTGATAGAAATAATGCGCTGTTTTGATGATATGCGTTCAATATGAATTTTGAATCCCTTTACCTGACAAGTATCTTTACCATGGGCTCCGGCACACAACATCCATTCTTCGACCACTCCTCTCGAAAGCCTGCGACCTATAGTTGAATTGTAACTTGCGTCACAAGTCTTCTGATCAACGAGGGGAAGTGTAACCTTCAGAAGGTCATCAGACCCTTCACCGGAGGCTGCAAATGATCAACATGTCATGAAAATCGGGAAATTCTCAAAGTTACAGTTTCGTATCAGCAATGTATGAACGTCAGCTTCAGTTCAGTTATATATCGGATACAGAACGTTTTTGGTCGCAAGACGTACCATATTCAACTGCTCCCCATCCTGTGGCTATGGCGTTCAGTGTGCCTGGAGATGGCGCGGTGTAGAGACAGGCGGGCCTTATCCAATCGTTGAAAGGCACTGGAGATTCGAGACGAAGGAGTGCAATATCATGATAAACGCTTGGAGGTTTATAATCGGGATTTGTGATTCGCTCAGCTATGCGACGGTCCAGCGGTGTGGCTCCGTCGTCCGATCGGTTCAGATTCAATTCACCGACACGCACCCATGTGGCGAGCCCACTGATCATTTAACAAAAACGTAGAAGGAATAAGGATAAGGAATAATGACCTTAGTACTTTTACCGTTTCAGACTGACCAATGACTTGAGAATACTTACTATGCTCTCGAGTTGGTGCACTGCGCAGCGGTGAGAACGTAGTTTTCTGATATCAATGTTCCGCCGCATAACCAGCCGATAGTGCCATCATCTTGATTAAAACCAACAGCAACCATGTGCGGGAACTCCATCGGATTAGCTCGCGATTTACCTGTACCCCCGGATGATCCAATCACTGGCTTTTGAAGGTCGGTTATGACCGCAGAACAAGAAGAGGCATTGACGGATGTGAAGTATTCCGTACATTCTGAGAACGAAACACCATAAGATGTACAATTGAACAACGAAACTGATGACCATAGACAGGATATTATCTTCTTAGGCGTCGATGGTCAATGAGAACATTTCATCAATTGTTAAAGATTTTTTTCACGGAATGAAGAAACTTACTTTGCCTAGCGATCACACCTCTTCCATCGCCTACCAGGTCGTCTGCTACAGGACTCACGGTCGTACCATTAATAGACGGAATGTCCGTGGTCGGACCAGTCATAATTGGGCAACAGACGATTGGCTCACGTCCGACAAATCCACAGGTATTTTCTGGCCCATTTCCGGCCATCAGTCCCTGCAACACTGGCTCACAGCTCTTGAGCAGGGTGCAAACCCCGGCACTACCGTTTTTCATACTGCAGGAGTCACCTGCATTGTTTCAGATCCATTAGCAAAGTTATCATACATACATCTATGGGGTTTTATATTACTCAACACTGATGACTTGAAAGAGTCGCTTATTGAATTTTGGATTTTCTGCCGTTGACGATACGATATTTGTTTACTCACCAGTGCAGGTGGGGATGGCTGTCCATTTTCCACCGAGTCTGCAGACGACGTCGGTCGGTCCTTTCATCCGGAACCCGGAGACACAGTTGTAAACCAGCTGGCTGCCAGGTTGTAACACAGCGCTCTTGGACACGAGGCAATCCTCGGTGCCCGGGCAAGAATCTTGGTGGAGCTTCCATTCCCCGTTGACTGGCTGAGGTGGTACCAAACAGCCTGATGCACCATTCAGGGTGACGTTTTGTTTCGGTGTCTCGGTAGTGGTTAGCCTGTTTTAAATGAACGTGTCAGTCATTTTCATACGCGAACTGCTATAGGTAATTGACAGGAGACTTACGATTAGATTGCAATTCAGATCGTGAAATCGAGTCATCAGTTGGAAAATAAGGCTTCGATACTTTGAACGCATTGTGAAATGCAATCGTAAGATGAACCTCAAGATTTCTGCATCTGCGAAAACGAACTTTAGCACGCTGTAGGTTGACTCTGAGAGCAAAGTTGCACTTGAATTTTTTCTTCCATTTTCAATTATCTGATGGCGCTATTTTTTTTTCAGCCTCCGCAAAACTTGTTTTCAAGGGGATTGACGTATCATCCAACACATCTTGCCGATGATTAATTCACGTGAAAATAGGTTTTGCGGTGGTTTGAAAAAAAACTTTTAAAAAGCGCCATTAGATAGTTGTTGAAAAACGAACAAAAAAGCCTGATGACATTTTTCTCTGAGAATAACCCTTTCGAAATTACGTCGTGCTGAAGTAATAATTCACAGAAAAATGGTGCTGGCGTTAGTCTTGAAAAAAAAAAAAAAAACAGCGCCATCAGATAATTGTAAATCCTTGTATAGAAGAAAAAATTGAGGTGCAACTTTGCTCTCAGAATTAACCTTTGAAAACCACAGCGTGCTAAAGTTTGGTTTTGCAGATGCAGAAATCTTGAGGGTCATAAGATCAGAATTGATTATGATTACTCATTGCTGCACGCAGGGTACGTCTCGTCGCGCTCCACGTTGATCAGCACGTCTTGAATCCAGGACATGTAACCTGACACCTTGGTGTACAGAGAATAGGAGTATTTGTCACACGTTCTCTCGCCGCTGGTTGTGTCCACGCCAAGTCCCACGCTGACAATCCCCATGACGTACCACAAGTCGCCCTTCCGGAACACGAGCCCTCCACCACTGTCACCTTCGCAGACTGCAGATCCTGAAATCCATAGAGTCCACTAGCTTCCATGTTCATACCACAGACGACAAATTAATTTACCGTTGCTGTAACCGGCACAAAACTTGTCGTTGCTGATAAAAGCCTCATTCTGGGCAGCATTGTTCGAAGTTTTGCACTGGCGGTACGGAACGTAGGGAAGCGTGAGAGTCTGCAGGATGCCACTGCTTTCGCCCGTTTCCGTTTTTCCGAAACCGGCAACTCTGCCGTACGCTCCAGGTTCGAGGAACTGATCGCGATATTCGGAGTCATCCAAACAGGCTGGCAAGAGGATGCTTGAGAATTCGAAGGGAGCGTGCAATTCCAACAGCGCAATATCCGAGGCGTAGTTGCCGGTCAGCCCGTAGTACTGGCAGTAGGTGTACACATTTTTCACCTGCCATGAGATTTTAAATGCAATGATCATCAGAAACACAAGAAAAGACCAGCTGTAACTAACCGTAGCCTTCCTAACAATTTCAGGATTGTGCAGTGGAGAATCGTAGTCGCGAAACACGTTTCCCGTAACGACGAAAAGTTTGCTGGGGTCTTGCTTCGCCCTATATGTCTCGTCGTAGACGCAATGAGCAGCAGTCAGGACGAGGTTCGTTTGAATTATAGTGGCGCCGCAAATGAAGACTTTTTTCGTTTCCTCTCGCGTTTTCACCTCTTGGTAAAGAGTCGCATGCCACGGGAAGTCACCCACGTTGGCCGGTGTTCCGCCAACGACGAACGGCTGCTGATGGGTTATCGCCAGGCCACACACTGAAATCACCATGCATCGATCAATTTCATTCTATTGAGATATGAAAAGCTCATTTGGTCACGGACCTGGTACACATCTGATGGGCTCGGGATCCCACTTGCCGTTGTCCTTGCAATTTACGAGAGCTCTTCGGGTCGTTATGAAGTCCGTATCCTTCTTGTACCCACGACGACAGGAAACTTCAGCTCGGGTGTCTGGAGGCACCGGAGAATCGCAACTCACCCACTTTCCGTAGAGCGTACACGAGACTACGGTCGACACGGAATTCAGAGAAGCGCATCTTATCTCTGCAACAAGAATATCGTTCAGAATCGCGAGAGGGTTGTTGAATGTTGAGTACTGACATTTTAAAACGAATGATCAATATCTGAATCATACGATCGTATCATCATACTGTTGAAAGACCGTCAGGTATCATTCGACGTGGAATTTATTTCATCACTTCCGTTCGTCATAATTAACATGACAGGCCTCAGGATCTTATGCGCCTAACATAGGAATGAAACCCTATCGTGACTTGCCAATGCATTTGGGGATGGGAGAGAATCTGCCCCTCCCTCTGCAGTAGACGTCAGCATTTCCCTCAATGCGGTACCTAGGATTACATCGATAAAGAAGCTGACTGCCTGGTTCCATCGCAGAGCCTTCCGAAACATCGCAATCCACGATATCATCACAGGAATATCGGTCAAGCTTCCGTTCGCCGTTCGGTGGCTGCGGTGGTGCCAGGCATTTCAGCACTGCGGTTGAGGTAGCTCGTCGAGAACGATTTAACGTAGGCGTCATCGTGGATACTGGTCCGATCATCGTCAAAGGCCTAATCAAAGCAGTTGTTAGTTAGTTAAAACACTGACTGTATAGGTATGTACACCCAGGGAAATTGAATCTGAAGCGCCCGGCATAGGCAACTGAACATACACCTGTAATTTGGTTGATTCAATTTCCCTGGGTGTACATAATAGTGGACGTTTGACTGATGCCTACAAATGAACAGAACTAATCACGCAGGCAAACATTCGTGGTAAATATGATCCATCGTAACTCACTTATAGCTCGTGACGTTGACATCTTCCATCCGAGGACTGTTTGACACATATTGAGCCCAACTGAGTCCAAGAAGAGCTGCTTTTCAAGTTTAGTTTAAAAATGAATAATTAGAGACACAATAATCACGTGCTGATGTATTCATATAGTCGATTCATATCTCCACGTCATGATCATAAGAAATGCCCCACTAAACGACGTGATCCTATTTCAGAATAAAAGGATGCGCGCGTATAATAGAACTCGGCAAATTTTTTTCCCTGTGATTTTGTGTTAACAAATAATTTTAAAATTAATATAATTTTTTTCGTTCGACGTCGTTCTCGTAATTTTTTCTTTCTTCAACTTTCTAAGTATACCACTAATTTTTCCAGTGGTATATTTGCATGTTGCCACCACTGGGATTCATCGTACATTTTTTTCAAATTGGACGACTTTTACAAATACAAATTCCAATAACAACTGGTTACGTATGTATCGTGTCTGGTACATGACCTTGGGAACTGCAAATCATAACCGGTTGTACGAACTACGTTTATTTCGATTCAGGTTGTAATTCCATGAACTCATCGTGGCAACTGAATACCAGACAGTCTAACAAAATGTTGTTTGACCATGTTAACACATTTTTTCGATTGATTGATTTTTTTGTTGTACCAAGATGTATTGAATTGTCAGAAACAAATATTCATTTCTCCAGCCGAAACAGCGTATTTTATAAATTCAACCCCATTATTATCTCAGTGTTGAGTTGAGGCACATCAGAGACCCGAATACAAAAAAAAATGTCTTCGTTCGGTATGTGTTGAGTTCACAAGACCAATTATTCCGTATAGAAATGCAAGAGAATTGCTCACAATTTCACATTCGACTCTTTATTCATGACCTTGAACACCAAAGAAAATATTATTATATGTGAACACTGATGAGATTGAGGAACGAGATTCAGAACTCCACGTTACACTCTTACGGTTCATCAATGTTTTCTTCGAACGTGTTTTAAAGATTTTACTGTTCGAACCGCTTACCCAAACTTTTGCCGACGGTGTGTGTATTATGATTATTTGCAACTCACCAAAAATATGCAAACACCACGGGGTACATTTTACTGACGAAAACGACATCCCGACGATCAACGTCGACTAGAATTGAATGAATATGTATGTCCGGTACACATGCTAAACGTAGCACCGGTTAAGCTATGACTACAGTCTTCGACTGAATCGCGAACACGAGTCGGAAAGTCTCAACGCCATTCCTTTCATTTCTTGACATGACGTAGGTAAAGCGAGAGCCTTCGTGGATGCGGACCATGAGTAAGACTCCGAGAAGAGATCTACGGCCGATATATGCAACTCTTCAACTCTGAATTATATTGTATTGTATTGCATAAATGCGGAAAATACAGCACTGCGAGAATGAGACACCGGCGATGATAAAGCTTCGATAGGATATGGTAAGGCATCCCCCACCGATCAGTCTGAGCTTCCAGTGAACAAATGATGCGCTAGAAGGTTACATATTCATAAATTTTGCTTTTTTCTGGCTTCCTTCTTTCTGATAGGTTGTGATTCGCCTGGACAATTGTTTTCGCGTCGAGCACGACCTTTTCAATCACTTGCTAGCCCCCTAGCAGATTCATTTACACCACTTTTCCTGGTGCTATTCTGGTGTATTTTTGGCGTGGTGTTATTGTGGTGTGATATAGGTGGTATTTCAGTGACACGCTGCAATCCGTCTAAAATTACCCCAAAATTGCACGGTGTGGTTTTGAATTTTTCACAGTACTTTCACACCAATTTCACACCAACTAATCTTACACTGGTTTTACACCCGACCGATTTTTCACCGATTTTATACTAATTTTTCACCCCACCGATTTTACACCGAGTTTACACCGATTTTACATCCACCCATTTTACACCGATTTTAGACCGATTTTACGCCAATTGCACACCTTATCTATTTAGATCGAAGTGTACCAACTTCTTTGAAAATGGAAAATCAATCACAATCATATCAAAGCTTATGAACCTAAAACTTGGTTATATCACTATTATGAAGTTCCGTAGCTCAGACGGTAGCGTCACTGCTTGCAAATTCGAACGACGGCGGTGGATCTCGACTCAGGTATCCCTTTTTTTTCTCGAATATCCGTTTTGTGTGAAATGGATGTAAAATCGGTGTAAAATTAGTCAAGTGTAAAATCAGTGTAAAATTAATTGGTGTGAAATTGGTGTGAAAGTAGTGTGAAAAATTCAAAACCACACCGTGCGATTTTGGTGTAATATTGGACACAAGATGGTGTTTTACCGAAATATCACCAAATTTACACCATTTTTAACTGTGTATTTTCGGTGTATTTTCGGTGTAACCGAATCCGCTAGGGTATATTCACTCACACGGGTCGCGAGTAACTGTTTTTTCGTACCGAAATTTTGAAATATCCACCCCTCGACGAGACTGCGCGGCATCAGAGGGTCTTACAAGTACGATGTAGGATCGTGGGGCAGATATTCACTCACATGGGTCGCGAGTAACTATTTTTTCGTACCAAAATTTTGAAATATCCACCCCTCGACG
>JAEUYN010000400.1:0-36466 GCA_018257835.1 Euura lappo | reverse complement strand
TAAAGTCTAAATTCAGAGTTCATATTTTATTTTCAATTGGAGGTTTTCATTCTAAGAACTTGTAAACAACAGGCAAATAGTTTAAAAAAAAAAGGCTGATTGTCACTATAAGTAGGACTGGAATGTAAATATTTCCTTAATAAATTAAATTCTCCTTCTTTTGAGTATTATCAGTACAAAAATTTGACATCATCAACTGGGAGACTTTCCCCATCACAGATATTAATACAGTTCGATGGATAAAGAAATCTGAGCTGAATTATCGACGGAGTTCTAGAGCCTGCGTCTCTCTGGTAGCTGCGCAGAAGTTTAGAACGCCACTCGTATCATTGCTTGCCACGTAAATAAGAGACGTGTATATCCCAGAGTGAAATCCGTTGTTTTTGCGAAAATAACCGAAAGAAAGAAAACAAGGTATGTTAAATCATTGATTTGTCACGAGCCAAGGGGTTTCGATGATGTTGAAAAGTAAATTGGTAAAATATTGTGAAAAATGGTGCCATTTGTGAGGCCGGTACTTTTTTTTTCGTGACAACCGACAACCTATGTGACAGATTCACGTGTGACTTTTTTGATTTTCAATTATTTCTTTTCAGATGATCACGGACGTGCAGTTGGCCGTTTTTTCAAACATCCTTGGGGTCACCCTCTTCTTTTTGGTCGTCCTGTTTCACTACATCAATGCCAACTACTCGAAATAATGGAACGACGGAGGATGGGCGCAGCACGTAACCTCAAATATTCAACTGATCATTCAAAAATGAGTTCTTCTCAATCGATGCAGCGACGACCCATGTCATCTTCACGGATCAATTTGTTTTATATACAAGATGGAAATGAAACGTTATACATATGAATAAAATTTGATTCACTCATAGCATAATTTATTGTATCTTTGTCATTTTTATTCCCCTTCTTGATCATCAATACCGCGAGAAAAAATGTTATCTTCGTATATCGCTGATAGAATTGAAACTAAAATCTAGCGACTTTCTCAAGTTTCTAATATTATTATTATTATTATTATTATTGTTCCTTTATTAGATTTTTAGCTGAATTATCACATAGTATTAATTCAATTTATGACTATTTGTTGTCTTGTTCGAGGGGAAAATAACTCGATCCAGGCTTGACGCGTCAATTTCTTTATTTGAATTAATTCGCATTAATATTTTCAATCTAATTTAATGCACTTAGATTCGAATTGATTCACTATGATTCGCATTATTTCATCGTAATTCAAATTAGTTCACTATAATTCGAATTAATTTTGTTTAATTAGAATTAATTCTTCAATTCTCAATAAATTCCTAATAATACACGTTGGTTGAAATTAATGTGCGATATTTCCGAGATCAATTCGAATCCGATTCCAAGTTAATTCCGATTGATTCAGAATAATTTTCGTCAATTTCGCCTAATGTCAATCAATTCAATCCAAAATCGTTAGTTTTTTTTTTCATTTTTGTTAATTCTTCTCAATTCGAAATAATTCATCTAATGCAAATTAATTCAAATGAGTTATTTTCTTCTCGGTCTTGCTTTCAAGAATTCTGAATTCAAAAATTTGAACTAAACGATGACCTGTAATCGTCATCAAGAAAATTAGGCCCGAATCTAGCAGCGGGGAGTAAACTTATTTTTTCCTATAATTTCATTATTGCATAGAATTATATTAATAAATTGGACTAAGAACATTAAAAATGGTAAAAAAGTATCTTTTTTCATGGTTCTAAAAATCGATCATAAAATATTTAAAACTTTTGCAATCTTTTCGCACAATTTTCAAATCAGTTAAGAGACTGTGACTTCAAGTCTTCAAAAAACTTCCCTTTTTTTCGCTTTTTCTATTCGAAGTGGAGAACTGCGGTCAGAACTGATTAATCATTACCAACAAATAACAAAATCGTTGTAGAAAAAAGAGAGAATAAAGTAACAAAATGATTATTAGCCGATTAGAAAAAACCATTTTATTGATGAGGAGAAAAACGTTAGAAGTACAAGAAATCTAGCTAGAATGGAGATACCAGAGTTAAACCACAAAATGTATCGTTTTTTCGCTCTTTTAAAAATTACTCGATAAAAGCAGAAAACAAGTCGGAAATTAAAACTGATAACCCAACTGCTGTGGGAATTACTTTAGATCACTGATGGTGATCATGAATTTCCACAATCTCGTTAATCCTTCGTTGTCACACTGGGTCAAATTGACCCATTCCCGATTTTAAGGGGAAATATCTATGAATTATTGCTTCTGAGTATTTTTTCTATGGAACGTACCTATACAGTATCAAACTATTATTTCCTCAAAATATCTAATTTTAGAAGCTTCACTCACAAATTTTATGAAAAAAATATTCAAAGCTCAAATCGTTGTGATTCTTTCAGTGAAGAAGGGCATATTTTGATTGTTGATGAAAAAAGTTTATTTAAATGGTTATTATTTGCATTATTCATTGATATGCAAATCATTAAATTTATTATTGAATAAAAAATGAAATATATAATCATTAATGATATATTTATTATTAAAGCTAACTGATGAATAAATTGTAATTAATTTGATTATTGTTGAACACACAAAAATCTTTGTCAACTCAAATTGAATTGAATTGAAAAAAAATATTGAAACAGAACAATACTTTCATTATCTTGAATCAAAGGTTTTTCCCGAAATCCATTCTAGCAGGTACCTTAAAAAAATCAATACTAGATCAGATTGATAAAATAGTTAGTAGAAACGTCAGCCGCCATCATTTCTGTTTGATTTTCACTGATTTTCCGCTTCCCACATCGTCTGAATGATCGCTAGAGTTACCATTCCCTGGTGGAAATAATTCTACGTATTTGTACGTCCATTTCTACGTGGTTCTACATTAATTGGAACATGTGAATAGTTTTTCATAGATTTTTTCGTAGATAATAGTATTTTTTCGTAGATAATTATCTACGAAAAAATACGAATTTCTACGAGTTTCTACAGGAAATTTCGTAGTTTTTTTTTCAGGGATTTTCGTAAATTGTCGTAGAATAAAGTAAGAATGTCAATTTTGGAATTCACCTGGATTTCACACCTGTATATTAATTAAGGTTCATGTTTGTAAGGGGGAAAAAAATAAAATAAAAAAATAAAAAAAAAAACACGACCCCGAAAGAGGTTCGAACCCAGCCCATTTGGAACGGGCCACCCATCCAAGTACTGACCGCGACGAATTGTGCTTAACTTTGCTCATCCCTATGTGTTCGGTCTTCGACCCGCTCCAACTCTTCCTTCTGACGTATATCCCATTTATCAACAATCGAACGTCAATGAGATGTATGGAACATGCATGAATATGCGAGAAACTGAAATGTCTTATTTTACTGTCGAAAATTGTAGAATTTCGTAATATTTTACGCCGTTTTACGTAATTTAGCTTTTACTGGTCTTGCAGCATTCAAAATTCTCTAAAGATCGAAAAATCGTATAAGATAGTAATTTTCCGAATAGATTTTCAGTATTCTACGAAAAAAATTACGACATTCATTACATTTTATTGGGGATCCGAATTTTCTTAGTTTTTCGTAAAAAGGCGTAGAAGAGCATGGAAACACGTAAAAATTCCTACTATTCTACGAAAATTTACGAAATTTTATGACAATTTTTCAGAAGTTCGTATTCTGGTATTTGTCCATAGAAAATCGTAAAAAATCGTAAAAATTCTTACTATTTTACGAAATGTTATGACGATTTCGTAGGACTTTTTTTCATTTTCGTATATTTTCATGAAAAATCGTAGAAAATCGTCAAAAATCCTAGAAATTCGTAAAAACTCTAACTATTTTACGAAAGTTTATGAAATTCATTTTACACTTTTCATTAATTGAAAGTTCCTTTTTCGTTCGTAATTTTTCGTGTTAAGTCGTAGAAATTTCGTAGAAATTCTTAGTTCTTCGTAAAATCTCGTAATTTTTCGTAGAACTTCGTATCTACCCGAACAAAGTTGTATGATTTTCTACACATTTCTACAATTTTCTACAAATTTTCTACGATTTTCTACGAGAAACTACAAATTTATACAAATTCATACGATTTTCTACGAATTCTGGTTTCGTAGTTTCTCGTGGAAATTCGTAGTTTTTTCGTAGAAATTATTTTCACCAGGGTTATGACGTCAACAAATGGATGGATAACTTCTTGATTGATTATGAGATTCACAAGCGGACGTTTCAGCTCCGAATTGATGTGACTTCCACGTTGTCTTGAATGAGGTCAAAACAGCCTTGATTTTCTGCTTGTCGAACTATCAATCGAACCAATAAATTCGAACACGTGTACGTAACTGGAATAACATTTCTGAAAACATATTGAAAATCATTCGTCTGGGTTGTCTCGTATAACTGACTCACTCATACAAGCACAATCACAGTCACAACGACATAACACACGCTCAGAAATGTCGAACTGTGACCAATGATGATCCGTTCGAGTCTACACAAATTTTTCCAGCCCCCACCGTGATTCCATCCACATCTTTTCGAGAGTGCCATTCGATTGCTACTTCAAAAAGCGTGCAGAATTCCGTTGCCTTTTGCAGGTGTTCAAGCGATTTTCATCCATCCAGCATTCGAGGTATATTCGCATGTACAGTTTTGTAAAATGAGAGCTGAAGTTTGGTGAGTAATTTTTTGCGCACTCGGGACATTTGCGCTTCGTGAAGAGTCATTCGAAGAACATGTCCTCGAAGAGATGTGCATGCTGAGGTGTCCGCCTGAGGTGAGTTGGAATATACTATCTTGTCTGGTAAATTATCATACTTCACTAGATATGTATTTGAACCTGGACCAGTTACTGATTTATTGAGAGAGAAGCCCAACAGGTGAACCCGAAAAGGGCGACAGTAATACAAAGGTAAATAAAAATAGTACATTGATCGTGGTAAAATTACGTGAAGAATATATACAGGGAAACTGGAAGAAATGCTTAGAGGCTAATTCATACCGACGAAGATTTTCGATTGTTTTTCTGCTCGAATTCGCAGAGTTTCTGGGAAACATGAAGATCGTTGAATAATATCAACCCAAAATGTGACTTTATGGGGACTTTTCACTGTCTCCCTCGTCTATGAATTGAAATGACGAGCAGAAAAAGATGCGCTTCGTCGACAGTTGGATTTTCAAGATCAGCAAAGTCGGATAAAACCGATAGCTGAATTGTTTCCCGCAATATTTTGCATAATTCTATGCACAGACGTTGTGAGATCTTCAGAATACGCTTTGGATAACAGAATAATCTACGTTTCATTTGTTTCTCAAATAAGGTATAGTGTTATTTCCTTTTTGCATGATCAGCCGTATCGCCGGGCTTGGAATGATCCGTGCCAGAAAAATTTCATCGAAGCTCCGCCAAAAATCGAAGGTGAGTCTAGACGATCTAATCGTGTCATTTTATTACTGCTATGATTCATTTCTTCAAGTTCCATAGGGTGATTAGGAAGTTTTTAGCAGTGTCTTGTACCTAAGTGAAATTGAGTGACATTGTGAGCATGGGAATTATTCTCATTCGATGTTTCTGAATATCAGAATCACAGATTGAAGAAGCAGAGGCAAAAGCTACGCTGGTATGTCGAGACGTCAGTTTCATCGTCCTTGAGCGACTTTTCGCAATCTCAGGAAAATCCGAAACGTCTCGATGTCAGAGTTTGAGACGGAAGCTGACGACCCGCATCACCTGAAATTCGACTTGAGTTTCAGCCCCTCTGAAGGTGAGTTCACGAATAGACGACTTATTGATGTCAAGATGGTTGACTGAGTTAATCGACGTTTAACTTGATTCTTGTTTCCATGTTAAAACTGATGATCAATGATAGAGATGAAGATAAACTTCAGCTCTTTGTTTAACTTTGAGATTGATGTAAAATATGTGGCCATAGATCAGAGCTGCTCCTACGAGGCCACATTGCGGGACAACGACAATCGCAAGCCATTGATGGAGTTCAATGCGGTAAGCAAATGACAAATCATTAATTAGACTGTGAGAGAAGTTCAGCAAGAAATTGGAACCTTTCATGTGGCCAATCTTAGAATTTTACAGTCAATTTGAAATACAAATCGTGTGGAAGCTACAGAGCAATGGTATTTGAGTTTCTTACGTGACCGATTCTACGTGCTTTTTACCAGACGATGGAGCTACGTACAACTTTCGGAAGTTTGGAGTTCGAGAGGGACTACTTCGTCGAGATAAGAACGTTCACTGCCTCAAACATCGCGAGCCCTAGGACTGTGAAGGCATTCACCACTCCTACTTGTCGGGACTTCCAGAAAAATGTAATACTGTGTAGTAACCCAGATAACAAAATGCCCACACAGTCCATGCATAGTGCGCGCACGCGTGCGGGTTTATCCGCATAGCGTGCGCGCAGGAGAACATACAGATGCGTCCTCATTTGATGGATATAACGCTCGCACGTCGTGAGGACGCACGCGTGCGGGCATTGTGCGGTTGCTCATTATTCCGATAAAACGACGTAGGGATTGTACGATTGAGGTAAATTTTATCACGAAAAATAATAACGTGGTGAAACCATTAAAATAATTTGAAAGAAAAAAAAAAAATTCCGCTCGATGCCCACTGTGTTTCTTTGTCCCAACCGGGATTCGAACCGTGTTCGCCTGACCGCTCAGATGTCTAGTCGTACGCCCTACCTACTGCGCCAAACTGCCTTATGACAACGAATGACTTCATGTGAAATATAATTCATCGGTCAATACGGCCAACAATACAATTAATAAGTACTAAATTTACCAAAATATACAGAAAATTCAAAATACTGTGTATGGTAAAATATTATTAATCGATCATCTTATGTCGAATACCCCGACGGCATAATGACCGCACGCTGTGCGTCGCACATGAGGGGTACACTACGTGCCAGATAACAATTGTGCGACGCACGAAACTATCACGACGTGCGGCTCACGCCGTGCGGGTGTTATGAGTCGCACCTGATCATCACGACGTGCAACTCACATCGTGCGGGTGTTATGAGTCGCACCTAACCATCACGACGTGCGACTCATAACACCCGCACGACGTGAGTTGCACGTCGTGATGATCAGGTGCGACTCATAACACCCGCACGGCGTGAGCCGCACGTCGTGATAGTTTCGTGCGTCGCACAATTGTTATCTGGGAAGTATAAGATAAGTGACTCCATTTAGACTGAGTCAGTAATAGGCCGATGAAACTGGTTCGAAAACTGCTTTCATTGATCGATCCCCCCGCAGTCTCTCTTTTCCGCTGGCCCAAACATCACAGCAATACTGAAATCTGAGCAAATCGATGATCGTCGATGCGATGTTTCAATTGTTTCTATAAAATGTGGATAACTTGTTTCAGAACCAGCGAAGGTCACGGGTTTGAACGCCACGATGATTCGCAGAGGAGAAGATATCTTCGATGTCACAGTGACGTGGAACACTCCAAACCTTATTCCTGACTTCTACGAAATACACTTAGGTGGAATACACGTCGAAGACCCCGAATTTCGCAACGTTTCGGGGGTGGGTGAATTTCAGATACTACAAATAAGCACACTGAAATGTGTCAATTTCGAAAAACTTGAGACACACATCTTTCCTGTTTTCAGAATTGGGCCAAGGTGATTTTTTCTGTAGTCAAAATTGTTGGAATGGCCGACTTATCCATCAGGGCAGTTTCTCCCGGTGGCGCAAGTGAAACGATCTAAAAACGTTTGAAAACACCCGAAGCACCATCAATCTTCTTAAGTATGAATCATTTCAGATCAAACTGATCAGTCAATCCTTTACGATCATAAACATACATTTAGTAAGTAAATGTCACCATTACATCAGAGAAACATACATTTTTATAAAAATAGGCTTCATCACCGTGTCCTTAATGTCCAGCGCTACAGTCGTGATGATTGGTACCTGGACCTACGTCTGTCGTAGGCACGGAAAACGAAAACCAGATGCGATAATGTCCATATATCTTGATCCGATTAACCCTAGTCACTTACATTGGGGTCTGGATGACCGCAAGTCCTGTGTAATTAATATAGAAGTTTCCAGAGGTGTTAGTGACTAGGGTCAATAGTCACTCAATCCTTTCAGCATTGCCGACCTATTCCACCTACTTTTTCGGTGACAAATCAACCGAAGAAGGTTTTTAGTTGATCTCTGGTTGATAAAGTTGATGAAATTTTACCGTTCACTTACATGAGTATATCGGTGAATGCATTTTTAGAAACTCAGCATTGGTCAGAATGACAAGATCTGTGATCTGATAAAATAAAATAATGATAATAACAAAATTAATTAAAATTAATAATCGAATGATATTGAGAATAATTGGATGAAAATAAAAACTTGATCATTTAATTAGACGTTTAATTGAAATAAGTCTATAATAATTCAATTGTTAATTTTGAATATATATAGTAAAAAATGAATTATATTGAAAATTTTAGATGCCACCAATCAAACGCTATTCTCTTTTATATCATCGAACTGGATATGATTTTATAACGTCTTTTAATGACTTCGTTGTTGATCGAACCTCTGAAATTAATGTGACAGGATGAGGTACCACAATTTACGAACATCTTATTGTGTCAGATGTGACAAAAATGACGAATATCAATCAACGATTCAAAGTTATAGCATAAGTGATATTGATATCGTCTGTGAGCTTCGCAATTAATTTCCCCACAGCATATGGCGATAAGGTAGAGTATATGAATAAAAAAAAAAAAAACAATCTGCACATCATTGATTTTTCATCCTGACCGATTTGTATCAGCGTGTGACAGTTGGAGAAATAAGCCTGTTTGGGCTGACTATGAGCCAGCCTTTGAACTCCCAGCTAATTTGAAATTTGCAAATCTGACCTCAGATTCTCAATCAGCGGTTCGAAAAACCTTCGAGTACGAATTTTTATGAGATTTCGAATGTTTTTAGTTTTTTGTCCTAGCAAATTGGATTCGCCATTCTTAATTTCGCAAAACTGACTTCAGATTCGTGATCAGAGAACCAAAAGACCATGTGGTACCAAATTTCATTCAAATTCGTTGATCCGTTCTCAAGATATCGTCATTTGTATTGTATTTTTTTTTTTAGAATTTTGGTATTCAAATAATTCGAAAAGTACCCAACCGATCAAAGCCAAAATCTAATCAGTTCTAAGTTAGAGAAAGCCGCGTCGATTGGCCCAATTTGGTCAAAATCCGCACACTCGTTCTCAAGATATCGTCCCGACAAAAATTTGGTCACAAACATGCATACGCAGACCTAGGAGGCTCTTGGACCCCTTTATCACTTAATGAAGTCTGCACGCTTATATCGCGCCGTTTCTACTGCGCAAGCACGTTTTTCTTGATCTGATATTCAAACTTACACAAACGGACCACCATTCGAATAGTGAGATGCAAAATTGTTGTAACGTTGCTCGCCTTCGTCGCCTTGATTTTTTCCTCAAGATGTTCAGGAAGATGAAAGCACAAATTCGATTCCTGCTGATCATTCGACTAGGGACATTCGTGCTTTGCGATGCTACATTCGAAGATGTTGTCCAACGGGAGATGTGCACCTTGAAGTGTCCGGCTGATGTGAGTTGGATAATACACTGATCTGTTATCATTTTGTGGCCCAAAGTTGCGCTTTGCCTGAAGACAATCCTGGAAATACAGGAAATTTTGACTTCAAAGCCTAATGACATCGTTAACGAAGTTCTTTCTGATTTAGTAGTTAATTTTTTCTTCTCCAAATGCTATCTATTTGTCCTAGTTTATTTCTAGAAAAGAATTAGATTATTGTCATCCTTATCGTAAAGTTGTATCATGAAAACCAATTTTGGTACCAAATGGTCTGTAGGGCAAACCAACTCTACCCGCATATGGAAATATATGTATCAGAAATATATTGTTATAATTCAGGTCCTTGTGAATTATTGTTCGTGTGATTTTCATGAGTATCACAATCAGATTCACACACAACACATTATTTCATGGTCGATGGAAGTTTTGATATATAATACTGATACTCTTATCAGAAGTGATGAGATTACTTACATAGCCACAATTAACTCTGAATTATCAAGCCACCGCGAAATATGAAGTTATCACATCCGGCTGATGCCAGCCTCTAGACTTCTCGTTTAGTTATGTTCAAAAAGATACTCCATTCAATTTGAATTTTGGGAAATTTGATGAGAAATTTGTGATCAGTGTACCATTCGAGTACCATTCTTAATCATGATGAGAATACTTTTAGATTTTGGTTAGGACATTGAATTCGCCGTTTCGAATCCTGCAAATCTGACTTGAGATTCGCGATCAGCGACCCAAAAAACCTCTGGGTACCAATTTTCGTTGAAATTCGTTGATTCGTTCTCAAGATATAATCATTTTGAATTCATTTTGTAGAATTCCGTCATTCTAATCATTTGAAAAGTACTGAACCTATCAAATAAAAAATCTAATCAGTTTCGAGTTCGAAATAGCCGCGGAGATTGTGCCGATTTTCATCGAAACCTGATCTGTCATTCTCGAAATATCGTTAGACAAAAATTTTCAACGGATATGAACAATTCGATGAAATCAAGTACATGATACGTATGGACTCTGTCTGCGAAATAATCCCAAATAAAAGTGAAGGAGGTCGCGTTTTTACACGAGCAGTTGTTCCAGTAATTCCAGTAATTCGTTTTCTGTCCCATTCATCTGCGTGATTTATATGTTTCAGAAAAAGTGTCGACAAACTTGCATCGAGACTCCGCAAGAAGTTATTGGTGAGTATTTAGAGTCTAGAGTCCTTTGAATTTATCCTTCTCTGATAATTTCGTGAACCGATGAAGAAAAGTAACAAGGATCAGTGCATATGGGCAATTTCACCAATTATCAACCAATGTTCGGGCCCGAACAAATCGATTTGCCTTAATTTTTTTCCTCGCATTTTGTGAACCAAGATTGGTAGATTCACCAAGTTTCAGCCAAATAGGACTTACCGTTCACGAGGAATACGATATTCAATTTTTAGGACAAAATTTTTTAACGCATTTTTTACGTACTTCCAACGTCACAATAAAAATTCGAAAAAATACGTTTTCTATGTGAAAAACTCTCAGCTTTTCAAGAATTCAGTATCGCAGACTCAAGAAACAGGGGTGATCGCTACCCTCGTACGTCGAGATTCGACCTACATCGTCCTGGCCCATAATTCAGGTCCTTTCGTCATCGAACGTCGTTTGGTGGGATGCGAAAAGTGGAGTAAACCATTGGCGGTGAGTATATTCACGTAAAATATCGGATAATCAAGCCAATTCTGATTAATTAAAACATTTCATCATTGCAATTAGTACACTACTTTACTTGTCACGTCAAAATTCAAGTGTGCAGCCGATAACATCTCTTCCTAACTGAAGAAGAATTGAACCGATAGGTCGAATAACGGCTTCAGTTGACTTCATCATTTTTGCAAAGAGGCTGATTCAGGTATTTTGCAGAATCTCAGCTATGCACCCTGTGAATCCTTGATTAATGTTTTTGTCAACAGTTGAAGTGTAGTGTTGACAGTTGATTCTCCACTTGCCGTTTTTCTGCCAAAACTCAAGTCAACCCATATCAGGCTCAATTTCGGGTGACACGGTGGTCTAGTGATGTCAATGAGCAGGTCATGCGACAGCAGCAGATCTCGGTCGTCCACGTGCATCTTTTTCCATCCAGAATTCATTCAGAGTGATTTTTTTCCGCAGAGCACTGGCACCAGAATACGTCTGGGTGAGCTGCTACCAGGAAGTCTGTACGAGTACCGTTTTCATCGTATTTTGGCCACTAGCGTCTCCAAACCTGAGACCACGAAGCCGATCGAAACATTTGGACGTACGTAGTTGAATTTTCGATTTTTTTCAGAGATTATTCAGTTTGTTGAACAAATGTTCATTGAAGCACACGACATGGCCGATCAAGCCCTAGTATAAATCTAATCGTGTATCCGTTTTGTGTTTGCATGTGTTTCCATGTTTAATGTCGTTAATATGTTCTTAGATCGCAGCTGCCTTTATATTACGAAGCCGAATTGTGGGAAAGCAGAAATCGCTTGGGAAGTGGCTGCAGGACCGATGCAGTCAGCGAATGAGGAATAATTGATTGAAGTAGTGGGATTATTGCCGATCTGATCAATGTTTGAGTCGATCTCCCCAGATGTGCAGTGATCACAGACTTTGATAGACAGTATATAACATAAGTCAATTCGTGACATTGCGAATCCTCGCTGTTAAAAATATCTTGAAATTTCTCATACAAACAGGAATGAAATTTAAAAATCCTGGTGATTGAAATGAAATTAATATAAAACATCTTGAAATTTCATATTTGTGTCTTGATATTGAAAAAACTTGGATTCGTTGGTTTTTTCTCTAAAAGATTGCCGCCTCAGAAAGTCAAAAACAATTTTTTTTTCACCATTTCCCCAAGATTTGGGACTTTTTGGGTCAATTTTGAGTATTTTTCGCCATTATTTCTGTAGGTATTGGTCGTGGGTCAAATCTATGACCATATTCTTGTTCATTGGTCAACTTCACACAAGAAAACCCATTTTCAGACACGTAGTACGAAAAATCTACGCGTAATCAAAAATATCCAAATTCAAGTGAAAAATGTGAAAAAAAATATATATATAAATAGCTGTGGCTGAGCCGATACATTTTTTCGGGACCTAATATTCTGGCTTTTGACTACTCTCTAGGTGGGTAATGTGCCCACAAAAAATCAGCCAAATCGAAGGGGGTGGGTGACAGGTCCGGCTTTTCTTGTAATCTTGGCTATAATGAAACTTCAGAACGATTTAAAATTTTCAAAAGTGTTGTATGAATATTCAAATATTGAATTTTAATATATAAAAAGTATATATGTTAATCGCTTCACATACATACAGTGTGCATGTGTGGAATTTCACAAGAATTGAACATTGAATATGAATGAATGACAATATGAATTATGAATTACAATTGACTTGTTGAAAGTTGAGCAAATGCTTATCAAGTGAGATCATAGAATCCAAATAATAGGAGTCTGTGTCTACCTTTCTAGTTTTTGAACCTTTGGGTCTCTTTTTTTTCCATCCAAATTTTTCACCGGCATCCGCATTCTTCGTGGACGAAGGAAAAAAAATAGCGGAATGGCCGTGGCCTTGCCTCGGTCTAACATAATATTAGCCGCAATATTCGATACTCTTTGATCGAAATCGTTTGACAGCAGGTCAACAAAACGACGTAGATCGTAGGTTTATAACGTAATCCGATCAGACTTATGTCAGAAAATCAATCTCAACGCCACTCACGCAATTATTAGTATAAAAACTGAATAATCGTATGATTTCTTGAAAAAAAACCTTCATAGACCCAAATTGGGAGTTCAAATCAAATCAATTGATTTTCTCACATTCAATTATTGTGTAATACAGTAAAACGTCATTAAATTGCGATAACATTGAATCTGTTTGATTGCTTTGAATTTTGGTTGAATCGAAATAAAATGAAAACATGAGCTAATTACTTTTTCGCGAACTACTTTACTACTCGAACATTATGTGAGAGAAAATCCATGTAAAAATCAAATTAGTCCACTTTCTGTATCACCAATCGTAAACTATGATCGTATTTTACTAGATTAGAATTATTCCCGTCGATTCAATCTAATTCAAATCCTTTTCTCAATAATCATGAATCTTTAACCTATTTCGAGTATAGATTACAATGTGATCATATTATCATCTGTTAATTTGAGTCAATTGATACAATTCATCTCAATTTTCTATTTTGAATTTGATTTATTCCAATACAATTTATTTTTTCCGGGAATTCAACTCATTTTTCCACGAATTCAAGTCAATTTTCCAGAAATTTCGATCTGTTCTTTGTATTTTCTATACATTAAAAATAATTCAGAACGATTTGAGCAAATTATCTCGTCATAATTCAGTCAATTCTCAGTTAATTCGCATTATGTAAATCATTCCTCATTCATATTCGGTGATTGACTCAGGTAAATCAAAATTGTTTCATGAATTCATACCGACAAGTCGATTTAACGAGTCTCGCGCCAAGTACATTGAAAAAGAAAAGGATTTTTAAGAGCATGCTACAGTCATTTTTTTACTCTTCTTTACCGACCTTACCCGGTTTTCACTTGTTTTCACTGATAGCAAAGCCTACGCGTCACGAGCGCGGAAAAGGAACCAAGAGTGCAATTCTAGATGAAATTCCGAAGATATACATCGGAAAACTTCTTTGTTTCATGCAACAATGAAGACGTATTCTTTTGAACTGCACAAAATGGTAATTGTCGATGTCAAGCGGTGGTCGCGGCCATGATTGTGAGTTTCGCCCGCTTGACTCGACAATTACCATTTTGTGCAGTTTAAAAGAATACGTCTTCATTGTTGCATGAAACAAAGAAGTTTTCCGATGTATATCTTCGGAATTCCATCTAGAATTGCACTCTTGGTTCCTTTTCCGCGCTCGTGACGCGTAGGCTTTGCTATCAGTGAAAACAAGTGAAAACTGGGTAAGGTCGGTAAAGAAGAGTAAAAAAATGACTGTAGCATGCTCTTAATACACCAAGTGAGACTCGCCGATTCTATTTACCCGATATAAAAATACAATCCTGAAAAAATGACCCGAAATGATAATAAAAACGAGAAGATGTCGAACGTCGACGTGATGTAAACCGTACCACATGTGGGACCACATAAAAAACGACGCACTGCAGGCGCCAAAAGTTCGAACTACGACCTAAAACGACCCGCCAGACCCCGACACACATTTTACCACTTCCAGCACACTTTCGAGCTCGTATACAATTTACGGTATCCCGCCACTTTGATCGCGCATGCGCGATACCGACTTCCTTCTTTTTCCCTATAACGTGGTCATCCAATTTTACAACTCCGAACAGAGTGGTCGAGGATACCTCGCCGACGTCAAAACTCTTCCTGTCATCATCATCTGTCGTACAATACGTCGGTGATTTGTGGAAAATTTACTGCTGTGTGACGTAGGTTGCTCGTCTGAGGCGCGTTTCCCGGTGTGTCTAACTACTTTAGCATCCAATTTGGACTCATTTATACCCGGTGTGAAGTTATATCGAGCTCCTAAAACGTGGCCCGAAGTGTTAGGATAATTTTTTCTTCGACTATTCTAAGATCCACGATTTCCACCTGTGTCTACGATCGCGCGCCGGCATCAGTCGACAGGTGTTTGTAAACATCGTAGTAGGTCAAGACCAGAACACGAGTGATAGTAGAGTGTACGCTACGACTACAGGTAGATCGCACGTAGATACTACAAACTTCACAATAGGACGACTTGGTGCTCGCTATTATTTACTGATCGTGAGTAAATTTGGCAAAATGAGGGCAGAAATAGGATTCATGGCGGTCTTTGTGCTCGGAACGTTCGCGCAGTACGATGATGCATTCGTGAAGGTTGTCCTCCCGGAGATGTGCACCCTCAGGTATCAGCTGGACGTAAGTAGACAATACATTTTATCAGTAAGCTATAACATAGTGATCTGTCACTACAAAAACTAACCCAATGACGTCTATGGATGGGAAAGGATTTTTTGGACTAAATTTTATGTTCAATCGATACTCACACCTGAACAAGTTCACACAGCTGGACGACGAAATATGGAGCTCGAGTCACCTGTTACATCGATACAACTAGCGAACGTTCGCGCAAAAAATAACACGAAATATGCTCATTTGAATTTATCTAGGTATGATATAACTGGAGAAACTCGATCCCGCCATTTTTTTTCTCTCTCTCTCGCTGTAAAAAATTATGACGTTTTTTAGAATCTGAATTCTTGCTACCACTATTTTATTATCGATATCTATATCTCATTTTCGCGAATAAAGTCAAGTTTGATACATTTTTACTTATTTGTTATTCTTTATACTATTATACAATTGCTCATACTTAGTTTTCACGTAAATCGAGCTTTTCAATATACAACGTTTGAATTTCCCGGTCGCGTGTGACGTCACACAGTACAGTTCTACCGTCTGGCGGCGCTGCGGACAACAGAACGACATGGCGGCCTAGGTACTGTGATGACGTCACGTGGCGTTTGAAAGTTTCTAATTTTCAATTGATTCTAGAATTTTCTAGTTTCTGAAACTTGAATTCAATCATCAATCACTCATTTATCGTCGATATTTGTTATCATTTCGGAGACAACGTGCGGCTTTTTCTATCACGAAACAAAGAGGTTAGGTTATTTTTATAGGCAGAGGACCGTTTGGACACAATCAATGATAAACTTGAATAACAAAATTGAATAGGAATTAATTTTCGGCGCCACCTGTTCCGAAAAAAAATGTGTCCAATGAGGATTCTGCGTGTCTTCAGAGTCGAAATGACAGAGGGAAGAAATTCAGGCTTTCGGAGAATATGGATTTAGAATGAAGCTGACATAATGAAGTTGGAGAAAAAAGAATAAAATGAAATAAATAATACGAGGCGTCGATGGTTCTGCCGGAGGACACGAAGAGGTCGTGTCAATATATTGAGCTACTCATTGATCATGCATGCAGGCGCTACGAACCTCGTCTAGTACCAGCATCCGTCTATCAATATCGAGCTACCGATTTTGATATCGCGCTGTTAGATCTGAATACCAATAATATCACACGACGATACGTCTCGGATTTTTTAGTCTCACCGCCGGTTATTCAGGACTGTCAACAAGAATTGCGACTGTCTTCTAAGTCCGCGTATTCTTATTATCCCGATGATTCAAGGCGAAAAAAAAACATTTTACGGACCGACTTTATATAGCATCTTTCTTGACATGATGAGGAAGAAGGTATCGATCCAGTCGAATCCAGAAGGCAATCGCAAGCCAACCAAAAAAAATATACACAAAATCGCTTAGTTCCTAAAAAAAATACATGGAAACACTAACATAGCGAATAAATGATACAAATCATTCAATCAATATCATTTAATCCATTGAACGAGACCTCATATTGCTTCCATATCTCACTAGGTCTGTAATTAGATTTATTTAGGCTCCATTTTGTGACTTGCTTTGTTTCGCTGACCGAGACATGGGGGAAAAAATAGTTGAGAAAAAGAAGGTCTTTTAATGACCAGAGGATAAATCACTTGCCTCTTGGGCCGATTTAAATCACCGGATTATGTGAAATCGCAGGGATAACCGCGTGTGAATGTCTGGCGCGAACCCTGTTTGCGAGATAATACGATACCATAAAATCCCCAAGGTCATATACCGCGGATCTTTTTATTTTTTACTATAACCTGAATTTTTTTTTTTTTTTTCACCGTGTCTCAGTCTTTTGGTAGGATACGATTTGAGAACTGTTTTTTTTTCTCTCTCTTACCGTCATGACAAAGAAAGAACGCGCATGTGTTTCACATCGAATTTCGATGGATAACAGAAACGAATATCATACAGAAGCAGCGAATGTATCGAAAAGTATTATATTATAAACAGTAAATGCAGATGGCATGATGTAATATTGTAACCTACGTTATGTCAAGCCTCGAAGTGATATCGGAACGGTTCTCCTCATTTTTATTCTATTTCTTACGTAAGAAGAGCTCGAAAGCATTTATCAGTAGAAATACAACCGTTTAGACCAGTTATTTCTAGACATAAAAATAATTGTAAATTTAACAATTATTCCAGAACTTTTGAACTTTTTTTTCGAAGAAGTGTCAAAGGCATTATTTTGCATCCCTCGAGGTACGATGATCGGTATATCGATTGAAAAGTACAGAAAGTTCGATGAGCTCAAATTAAAGACAGAGGTAACGACCTCATACATGGATATAATGATCGGTAGCGTGAGTAGCATGAGCAATGAGCAGCTGACTGTTGGTGCAGTGTCGATTTCGACATTCAAGTGCACGAATGTTCATTTGAATAACAGAATAAGCAGACTGCGATGCCCAAATCCAACGAATACTTACTTAGTCGAATTTCAAGTGCCGATCACGTGCGCCTTCCATGTCTGCATGATGATACAAACCGCTACTGTTTACGCTCGGATTCCAGATCTACATATATTTATATTTTATTTTGATTCATTTCTTGATTCATTTTTCTTGACTATTTTCGTGCACATTTTAAAAAATGAGCAAATTTAGTATGACGAATATGAAATGTTGATACTGGATGTCAATGACTGCTATGGCAATGTCAAGCTTTGATAAGGAGCTGCGAATAAACATCCTTCCCCCTCCCTTTTCTCCGTTTTCTTCTCTACTATATCAGACTTTGATACAGTTTTATCAACTATTCGCACATGAAGTTTCTCAGTGTACTTTTTGACCGCACTTCGAGGATTTCAATCTCATGGTGAATAAAAACACCCTATCTACTGCTCAGAACCGAATGAATTTTATGATTCAATCATATTCTCCATGATCAGATTCTACATTTACTCCAGTCAAATGAGATCAAAATATAGCGAATAGAGAAATTAATCAGTGAACATCTATAAATCGGTAGAGACCTCAATTCAGCATCTTGGATCAAAGGTGCTCAAATTCAGTTTCATCATCGTATCTCGACAAATATTGATTCTATCGTCATGGAGGTTATTATAAAAACTGAAGCTTACTAAATTCTCTACAATAAAAGTTCAACACATTTTTCTCGTATCTTGGATATTTTTTGTTTAATACACCAGTGAATACGTGCATAGGGTTCTGTATCAAATATCGATACTTTTAGCCCTGTATTACACAAAAACTATTGAAGGTATCACCAAAATTTATTGAACTATTGTTGTAGAGAATTTAATTAACTTCATCTCTCATAATAACCTCCATCACGATAGTATCAATACTTGTCGAGATATGATGAATAAACTTAATTCGAGCACCTTTGATCCAAGACAGCGGATCAAGCCGTCCAGTTGGAGGTCAGGGCTTCTAGTCCGTTCAATACTAGGCTAAGATTATAAGGTCCCCACGAATTTATAGATCTTTATTAATTCTTATTTCTATTTTCACTAATTTGACTGGACCAATTAATTGTATCCGTTACAATTTTATCCACCGTTTAATAATGCTGTGTGCTTTTTATATGTTTCAGGTTGAGAGTTACCAAAAATGCATCGAACCTCGACAAGGAATTGTAGGTGAGTCTGCATTAGTTTTCTCCTATAGTTCGATGAATCGATCCTAAGATCGTGATAGATTTCTGACAAGAGCAAGTCTTCGTGATTGCTTGTTACCAATAGCAATTAATTACAACACCGTTTCGTCCTCATTCTTCGAGAATTTGGTAGACATAGTAAATGAACATTCTTATAACAGCTGCGATAAATTCATGTCGTATGAGTTCGACTAAACTAGTCAAAATTACTGACTGTATTTCGAATCCAGTTTCACAGTACAAACTGACGAACATGTGTCCCACATACTGAATATTGTGTTGTTCGATAGGCGCCACGGTTTTTTCTAATGGTTCATTGTTCCACGATTCGATCATCAGAATCAATAAACTTGTCTCTCCGATGAACAAGAAATTTGATTACAGTTTCTGTATTTAGTCTTGCCAAATGTAGAAGCAGAGGCGAATGCTGCCCTATTTTGCAGAGAGTATGAGCACATCATCCTCAGTCGTAATCCTGGACCATTCGTCTTTGAACTTCGTTTAGTTGGCAGTGGAACGTGGGGGGAACCATTTGTGGTGAGTGTTGGTGAAAACCATCTAAAAGGTATCTTTTTTTCTTCAAATTTCAAGTTCACCAGACCTTGAAGCAAATATTTTCTGCATAGAACCTCGAACCTTTGTTGTTTCTGGGGAGACTGGAACGAGGAAAGAAGTATGAGCTACGTGTACACCGCATTTTGGCTGATGGTCTATCGAAGCCGAAAATCATTGGACCATTTCAAACATTGCCACGTGGGTGATTGGATTTTTTATCCTCAATATGCATCCAACTCTTCACATATTCTCAGTGTTTCTTCTTCCACGATTCGTGTTACAGTCGATCCAGACGGTATTATGAAAGTTGACAACGTAACGATGTCGGATTTCGAGGAAGACGATAAACACCCGGACCACCTGAAATTCGAAATCAGTTTTAGCCGCACCATAGGTGAGCTCGAGAGCAGATACCGACTGGTTGACTCATTGGAATGATAATAGTTCCGTCATTTTTTAATTCCTTCTCTTCTATTCGTCACAGTAATTAGTTGAACATGTCTTCGTCTAACTGATCGTGATATCAATATCAAATGTGATTACAGAGCGCAACTGCGAGTACGAAGCCTTGTTGTGGGACAGAGACAATTCCAATTCGCAGTTCACCTTCGATCATGTGAGCAAATGATAATCGATTAATTGACGTGTGATCGAATCAATATTCCGCCTAAGGGGACCAGTACAGCGTGATTCGAGAAATGCTACATACCCCAAAAATCATCAATATCTTATCCAAAGTTAATTGCAAATCGAAAAATCGACTTTCCTAAAAATCACTTGTCGTAAGGTTTCAGACAAACGGTTGATCCGATTACGTCTGATTTTCTTCGGAGAGAAATTCTTCATGATATGAACGAGGGAAACTGAGAAAAAAAATCCTGTGATAAGTTATGGTCAGTTATCGAAATTTAGCGACAATATAGTCACTCTTTTGCTGATAACTAGGTCCAAAAATTTTGTTTTTCAATTTCCCACATTCACACAATGAAGGATTTCTTTCCGAAGAAAATGAGACGTCAAGGGACATGATCGGATCGACCGTGTGCCTGAAACCTTACGACAAGTGATTTTTGAAAAGTCAATGATGAACTTTGGATAAGATATTAATGATTTTTGGAGTATGTAGAATTTGTTGAATCACGCTGTACTGGTCCCCGTGATATCATACGCGATTGTCGACATTGAACGTCAATGAAATTGACTTACAATAACTTCTCCGAAGTGGAATTCGGTTCTCAAGAAATTTAAACATTTCTAATGGTCAATCATTTTGAGAAAAATCTGTGCTCGCAGGAACAATTGTAGTCGTTTGTGGTCAGTTTTACGTGTTTTTTCTATTTTTTCCACAGACTTCGGAACTACGTATGACTTTCGATAATTTGAACTATGGGACATTCTACGCGTTTGAAGTGTGGCCCGTTACAGATGACTTAAAGAACAACAAGACTCTGAAGGAATTCACCACACCCACTCGTCTGGATATTGCTAAAAATTCCATGCCCAAGGTTCCCCAGAAAATCGGTAAGTGAATTTCGAAAAACTATATACAGTCTAGTCGAGGCAATTCAAGGCCGACATTTAAGCCTCTAACCTTCACATGTTTTTTTCTGGTTCAAATCAGCAGTCGAAAAAACAAATTACAGTTTTGAATTGCGTTTTGCTTCCTCGAGTTCTGTCAGTTAATTCAAGAATTGGGTGTTTGCAAATTTCCTGACAAAATTCTGCGATCAATGGCTGTTCGTGCATTTTGAATATTCACGATCTTCTATCTCTCGCAATCAATTATCTTATCGTACCAGTGAATAAATTATAGTTTCAGATACTGAAACGCCTACGAATCGGTCTGTTTCGGAGGTCAGTGGATTTGATGCGCTAATCGAAAAGAATCGTGACGTTATGAATTTGTTCATCTTTTTCAGGATCTTTCAAACGTGACAGGAGGAGGCTCAACATTTAACAGGCCTATTAACTTGGTTTCTCTCCTCTTTCTCGTCTGGCTGCTACAATTTTACTCCTGAAATGACCTCACGACGAAGGATGGGCGCAGAATGTCGTCGATTTATAAAACATGCTTTTTCAACTCCATGAAACCATACGGTGTTGGGTATATACACGATCAATTTCTTTTATACGATATACTGAATAAAACATGATAAACTTATCTTCGTTTTCTTGTCATTTTCCATCACGATCGAGTTGAATTGAATCCTTACTTATGATCGCCTACGATAAGGAAAGATTAGCGTCAAACTCTCTGGTTTTCGAAGTCTCTTTCCGAACAATTCTCAAATTTCTTAAACGATCAAAAACATAAAAAAATTGCAGAGATAATCCTCAATATTGGCTACAATCCGATTCTTTCTAATATTCTTCGGCTAACGCAATGTATTCTTGATTGACTCGTCATAGAGAAGATCCAGGCTCATCTATGTGGTAAGTTTAATTCATTTCCAATTATTTTGAATTCTGCAAATCAAAACTCAGATTCTTCATCAGTGGTTAAAAAAAACCTTGCGAGCACAAATTTTTACAAGATTTCGAATGTTTTCTGTTTGTTTTCCCAGAAAATTTTATTCAAATGACCAAAAAACCGTTTGGTACGAAATTTCATTCGAATCGTTGGTCCTTTTTCAAGATATCGTCGTTTTGATTGTATTTTCGAGTTGATTAGAATAATTTCCTGCGGAAGTAGAAAAAATAATGGCTGCGCACTTTGGGTGGCCAAAACTGCAGACTACTGCTATAAATCACTGTCGAAATGATATCAGACGCTATTATATCGACGAGTATACAGCTTATGGTCGGATCAAACAACGATAAAAATAGAGGCAGTAAGTTTGATGGTGATATCTAATGTCTGTCGGATGTTGCATCACTCTGAAGGACGTATGGAGTGAGGATATTCGCGAAAAATGAAAATGTCTGCAGACTTCTGTCCCCCCATCGAGTAGAATTATTCATTTGCACCTATAAATAGATAAAACCAGCAAAGAAAACTTGATGCAAATATCCTGAGACAATGAATTTCTAATTGAATCGTTCTCCTACAAAGTATGGGAATAATTGAATATAAATTTCAAGGACAGTGATTTTCATTTCATTTCATTTTCAAAACCATCTCGAATTCATTTTTTCGTAGACGTTGTTCGTTTTTTGTGTTTCCGATGCGTAGCGACCTATGCGACCCTTTTTTGTTCGCTGAACCTTCGGGGTCCCTTTTTACCCGTGAATTGCTTTTCCGACATCCGCATTCCCCGCCACTGGTATTAAAAGAAAGAACCGCGTGGCCTTGCTTCGTCCGTCTAAAACACATCAGACACGCAATATACTAAAAACCGATCAGAGTCAGACGCACACGTCACACCGGGTCACTAAACCATCGTGCTAAGGTAGATATGGTAATTTGTAAAAACAATTACATCAGACTTCCGGCGCAACGTCAAAGTCACCGTCGCCGAATCGGCTGGCACAACAAAGATGTGCATTTGGTACAATATTGCGAAAGATTCGACCAAGACAATCTCTTGTTTTTGTTGCTATTTTGAAAAGTCTCACTGGTACAGTCGGATGTGGTCTGAAAAAAATCCTCACTGTTAAAAATATCTCGAAATCCCTCATAGAAACAGAAATGAAATTTACAAATCCTGGTGATTGAAGTGAAATTAATATAAAACATCTTGAAATTTCATATTTGTTTCTTAATATTGGAAAAACATGCCGAGTTTCCAATCACTGTATCTCAATATTGTATATGGTTCTATTAAATTTATGAAACTGTTTTGGAGATTCAAAACATACTATGATTCTTTTTTAGTCAATTATCAATAGTCCATCCGATTAAAAGCGTAAGATTTTCATTTTTTGGTTCATTCTGCAATATTTTATGATCCGATTCAGCAATTATTGTGGCAGTGGGAACCCATTTGTAAATGAAATTATCATGAATCTTCGCATCATATGAGTATTCAGCCGAATTTTCAAAACATTCTGTACATGAAATTCAGTATAATCTTGGCTATGAAATTTCAGAATGATTTTTAACTTTAAAAACTGTTATATGAATATTAAAATATTGAAAAAGTTGAACTTTAATACACAGAAAGCACATGTTAACTGCTTCACATACATTTTAATGAAATTTAATACAGAAGTTTCTAACAGTGCCCAGAATAAAAGGGGGGATTTTTTCTTTCGAATGCAAAAGATTCTATCCAGAAATCGTTAATGAATTTGATCGAAAATTTGACTATTTGAAGAAAAAAACGAGATTTGAAGATGGATGAAACAAAAATTTGGATTGCACTGTCCTAAGACCGGAAAAATCTTCTCAAACTCGCGTTAAAAAATCCTGTGTTCATTATTTCGACTTTTGTCTTACTCGGAAATGAACAATTGAGGGGTTCGAATTGAGAGCGACATAAAAATGCGTGAAATGAGGGAACTGCGACCTGCGACGACCTGTCGAAGTCGACACACGTTTCCCACTTCCAGTTACGGTTTCTTTATAGCTAAGCTGTCCCGCCGCTTCCATCGCGCAGGCGCCTACACCCTGACTTCCTTCTTGCGTCTGGAACGTGTTCATTCAATTTTGCAAGCGCCGACAGTAGTTTGTTTGAGCTACTCATTGTCAGCGCGTCGCTATATTCAAATTTACATTATCAGTTGATGGTGACAAGGTTACTTGTTTTAAATTCTCCAAGAGTGACTTTTTAAAATTGACTTCCGGACCGTTTTCACACCGAAAACAGTCTGAAGACGTGTCCATCAGTGTATCTTGCCGGTGACAAAGTCGAGGGTCACCTAGACACTGTTTTCGACAAATTTTCGGCGACCTTTATCCGTCCGTTTCCATTTCTGCGATCGGGCCACGTCGACAGGTGTTTAGTAAACATAATTTAACGTCGCGAACATCCAGAGCTCAGCAACAGTCGACAAGGACGCGATGCGTGGGTGTGTATCGATGCTACTACGAGTTCTCAAACCAAACATGAGAGCGTACGTGGATCTGTTGCCGAGTTCATGCGGCGTGAACGTTTGAATACGTCTGCTGTAATCATCCGGACTGATGTCAGTTTCGTAAAATGAAAACGGAACTTTGTTATCTACTGATGTTCATAATCGGGAATATCGTTTTCGGCAATGATTTCTTACTCCAAGAAGTTGAAGTACTGCAGGAAATGTGCAAGCTCAAGTTTCCCCATGACGTAAGTCGAAATAAAACAACTAATTCACGGAAAAGAAACAATACATACCCAGATAATTTTGGACGCCAACGCGAGGGGGGCATAACTCGTTCAATTGACATGTCAATGGTCCGTGAAAATGTTCACAATTCACTTGAGTTTATGAGAATTACCTGAATTTAAAGAGAATTAACTGAATTAATAGAGAATTACCTGAATTAATGAGGTTGAAATAAGTGGAATTGAATTGAATTAGGTTGAATTGAGTTAAGTTGATAAGTTGAATCAGGTTGGATTTGGTAGAATCCGGTGAAATTAAGTTGAATTAAATTGAATTGGGTTGAATTGAGTTGAAATAAGTTTGATTTAGTTGAATCTAGTGGAATCCGGTTGAATTAAGTTGAATTTAGTTGAATTAAGTTAAATTGGGTTGAATTGAGTTGAATCAAGTCTAATTAAGTTGAGTTGAATTAAGTTGTATTAGGTTGAATTTAGTTGAATTACGTCGAATTAAGTTGAATTAAGTTGAATTAAATTGAATTGGGTTGAATTGAGTTGAATTGAGTTGAATTAAGTTTAATTTAGTTGAATTAAGTTAAATTGGATTGAATTGAGTTGAATTAAGTTGAATTGAGTTCAATCAAGTTGAATTAGGTTGAATTAAGTTGAATTACGTCAAATTAAGTTGAATTGAGTTGAATCGAGTTGAATTGGGTTGAATTAAGTTAAATTAGGTTGAATTGAGTTAAGTTGATAAGTTGAATCAGGTTGGATTTGGTAGAATCCGGTGGAATTAAGTTGAATTAAATTGAATTGGGTTGAATTGAGTTGAAATAAGTTTGATTTAGTTGAATCTAGTGGAATCCGGTTGAATTAAGTTGAATTTAGTTGAATTAAGTTAAATTGGGTTGAATTGAGTTGAATCAAGTCTAATTAAGTTGAGTTGAATTAAGTTGTATTAGGTTGAATTTAGTTGAATTACGTCGAATTAAGTTGAATTAAGTTGAATTAAATTGAATTGGGTTGAATTGAGTTGAATTGAGTTGAATTAAGTTTAATTTAGTTGAATTAAGTTAAATTGGATTGAATTGAGTTGAATTAAGTTGAATTGAGTTCAATCAAGTTGAATTAGGTTGAATTAAGTTGAATTACGTCAAATTAAGTTGAATTGAGTTGAATCGAGTTCAATTGGGTTGAATTAAGTTAAATTAGGTTGAATTGAGTTCGATTAGGATAGGTTAGTCGACTTAATGTTAACAATTGACTCAATGTCGACTCTTCAACATCTGGTGGGACTGAAGCAGGGTCATAAGTTGGCCCATGCGTCAAATTTTAGTTGACAAGTAGACGAGTCAAAAGATGATATCGTCAACGAGCTTTTACACTACCTAGTTTTGGAGCCTGGGTGCAGAATCATGCGTGACTCTATCGGAGATACATTTCATTTATCATTTCAAATCTGTTTATTCTTGTTAGACATGTGATGGTACATGTTACGTGTGGTTTTCCACACGTTTTATATCCCTTTACACTTAGTGACTAGTTACATACTACGTGTTAATTAATTTATTTCAATATTTTAGGTATTACAACTAGTGTTGACTATTTGTTACTTTGTTCTTGTTTGTTCAGAATCTGGTCTATCCTAACTTATTCTAGTGTATCAGAGACACTCCTCCCTGCGAATAATAGTCACGTCGTAAAAGAGGATCCTTTTACCGGAAATCCTTCGCTTTAACCAGTGAGAGCAAGAACGAATGCCTTTCGCTTTCATATACAGGGTGAATTCCTGACGATGATACAGTCTGAAGTTGGTCAGCATCGAGAAACAAGCGTTCAGGCGGTTCTGGGCTAAAAAAGCTCATTTTTCGATTCTAGAGCCACCATCAGACTGGATCGTCGTTATGATTTCGCTCTGTATGATGCTACAGTATAATTGTGATCATGTGGAGAACAAGAAGAGTACTGATTAATTCTTGCTGACTACAAAACAAGACAAACGATTGAAGAAATTTCGCTCATTTTTGTTATTAACTGAGATAAATTTTCCGATGATGTTAATAAATGTGAAGAAAGTGAGATAAAAGATTGTTTGAAATACACTTTCCGAGTTCTTTTCTTCATGTCAGTGACTCTCTTTTCTGAGACAGCCTGCGGCTATTGTAAAATACAAAGAGGTTATAGGTTATTCTGACAAAATATTTTGTTTACCGACCGCAAAAGTTGGATACGAAATTTAGATTAACCCACAAACGAGAATCGTTTCGTGTGTGAATGTTTTTCTATTCGTAAAAGTGGTCGAATGCTAATCGCTGTATGTATGGAATATCAAAATTCTTATATATAGTTATGGTGATTTGGCGGAAACGGATGCAATAATGAGAAATCAATGACCGAATTTCTAGAGCCAACAATACTTGATTCTCTTATATCATCATTTTGACCATGATCGCAGACAATAGTCTGAGTTGTTTCAAGCTGAGTGTGCAATTGTTGAACCGAGTAATTACCGGAAAACAAATCGGATATTTGATGGCTGCTTTTTACTCACATCAGACGTATTGAAATTGTCATTCTGCCCTGAACGATCTCTGAAAACGTTTAGAAAAATACCGTACATTGGTAAGACCGCGCCGGACGACAGGAAGAGGTCATCTGTAACGCGCGCGTGCATTGATTATGCATGATACGAACGATATAGATATGTATGCACATACATCAGCCTGTCAATATCAAGAGCGACTGGTTTTATAATCGTACCGTTCAAGATCCGTCGTACATTTTTGCTATTTGGCCCTGAAGGCAGCCCATTTTTTGCTGTCTCTGATCGCGATTAGACAAAAGCCGAGCGATATATTCGAACGGTTTGATGTGAAAACCCGGTGAAAAAGATCGTTCTTGTCATTTTCTCTTCTTTTCGTTACACGGCTTCACTCACCGTTGTCTGTCGATCTGGCTTAACCGCGTCGACCTCAAAATGGCGCCGGTTCAACAACCCTTAAGGGGACTAGGCAGGCTATGACCGCTGAAAGTGGGGTAGAAATTGAAATGCCGTTTATGCAAAATTGAAGAAAAATACGTGATGTTCCTCAGTTTCAAATTGTTTGTCACATTTTTGTCGATGAAAATCAGTGGTACTTGTTAAAAAACAAATTCATAATCAAGAAAGATGTGGAGTGTTGAAGAGGCACGTGGATTGTTCTCTTATTGCCACGATTCCAAGTACCCGAATGCGAATTTTTTCAGTTTTAAAACGGCATTCCATTCAGGGGATTCGTATTTCTAGATTGAACCAAAAAATTTGCGAAAAACGTGAAAATTAGGAAAATGGCGGCTAATATTCTAAAAAAACAGGGAAAATTCGCCTCATTAATTGAATTATGTCAGTACCAAAAAATTATTTTTTCTCGACAGACGTCGGCTAAATCTGTGGAACTAATCGATATCTTCATTTCGAAAAAAGAATCGAGTCGATATCTTGAGGTGTTCTCGAGTTATCGTGGCAAAACTAACAGAAGAAGTAGCCCTCACGCCTACCTCAAGCCCAATTTTCCGAATTTTTGAGTCATGTTTGCGCCAAAACGTTCGTAAAAGATTTTACTAATACAATAGATATAAGGAAAAAAATTCCCTATTTTTAGAATCTAGATCACTGTTTTCCAGTTTCTCCACACTTGACGAGCAAACAATGCTTCAGCATTCCAAGTCCGATTTTGTTCAGTTTTCGCAGATCTGAATAGATCCTCGATAGTGGCTAGCCAACGTTCGAAACTAAAAATAAATCAAGGTATTTATCGGTACTTGTAATGAGATGTAGAGAAGAAAAAAAACTCTCGTATGTCTACGGAATAAATTCAGCAGCCATTTTTATCGATCCAGATCAGTCGCAGGAATAACAAATCGAGGAACTTGAATATGTTGATGAGGACTGTCCAATATGGACCCTGTCTGCAAAATTACCCCTTCGTATACAGTCTCGAAGGTCTGTCTCATGTTGGGAATTACATGTAGAGTCAGAATTTAACACATTAAATTTTTTCTCATTTTTCTCACGGAGTCCCGGTTTTTACAAGTCTGACATTTTTTTCTATTGCAAGTTACTACTGTTGATGTGATAAATCATATAATGTTATGAACGCAATCATTTCGTCATTCATCATACGATTTATTTTCAGAATTTGAACAAATGGGTAAAAAAATCACATAATAATTCATACAGGCATGACTCATCAGATATAATGTAAAACAAAAAAATTACATGATAAACTATGTGATTGATCATATGATTTTTGATGCGTTACATCTGCTGATGCGTGGCTATATGATTTATCGTCTGATTTTTTTTATATATTTGTACAAAGTCACGAGGTAAATCATGTGACGAATGTCATGACGATTTCGTTCATAATATTATACGATATTTATCAGGTCAACATTTTTAGTATGGAAGAAGAAGAGAAAGTTCAGTTTGGCAAACTGCGTAAATGGGGACCATATTGAATTTCGACGAATAACAATATGGCATGATCGATATACTTTGGTCTTCGTTACGTAACACGCTACACCTTCACCATGTAAGGCATTGTGACGATATCTGAACAACTATTTTCTTATCAATATTCAATTCCGTGGAGACAAGCCGAACTGCGATTCTGCGCAAACATGTCTTCGTTTTGTAGACTCAAGTTTTCTGCATCTACAAAAATGAATTTTAGCAATCCGTAGTTTTTGAAGCTTCAGCTTCACTCTAAGAGCAAAGTTGCATTACAATTTTTTCTTCCATTTTCGATTATCTGACTCTAAGAGCAAAGTTGCATTACAATTTTTTCTTCCATTTTCGATTATCTGATGGAAATATTTTTTTCAGTTCAAGGTTTCATAAAACTACGGTCAAATTTTCATCCGTTTCTTTTTTTTTTTTTTTAATTATTGAAGATAATTTTTCGGAACAATAAAATTATTCTATGTCAGATAATGGCTCTCTTCAAACTATTTTGTATTTGTATTTGGCGTCCGGAGGTAATTTGAATAAAGTCCTGATAACGAAGAATTTCATTGTTCCCAGACATTTTTTTTCAATAATTTATTGCCGTCGAACAAAAAGAAAAAGGTGGCTGAAAATTTTACCATACTTTTGAGACACCTTGAACTATGTTCACGGAAATCAAAAACCAATCAAGGTCTGAAAATTCGGAAATCTCAGCCAAAAGCCATGTATTTTATGACTTAATGACATCTGCCATGATTTTCATTCTACATTCTATGCAATTTAGGAATTGGTTTTACCCACTATATCATCATCTTGTATGCTTCTTATCTGTTTCAGATGGAGAGTCAGAAAAATTGCACCAAAGCACCGCCAATTATCGAGGGTGAGTCTAGATTCTTTGAATAATTTTTTTACCAGACATGGATTAAAAACTCGTGTTCTTTGTCCTTCTCAACCGGAAGGAAGTCACAGTTTTTTGACCGGGGAAATAAACTTGCCAGCAGGGAAAACGCTCTGTCAGCAGGGACAAAAAACTCTCGTAACCATAGTAACGGTGAAATAAACGAAGAAAGTGCTGCCCCCAGTGGAGAACACCGTTCTCGTGGTTCTAACCTCACTTTCTCTCGTTTTTAATGCATATGTGGTAAAAAATAACATATGTGCCATGGGAAGGAAGCAGGCGTTTTGTCTCGCGCATTTTGCAGAACTCGTCTTCACTCTCGGGCGCCTTTGGCGCCCTCGAATTGCAACTCGTTCTGCAATATCCGCGCTCGCCAAAAATCGCCTGCTTCCTTCCCGTGGTGCATAATATACTATTCTTTAGACCGAATCCATTTCAAATCGGGCAGGCTGGAAATCGTGATGTCATGGAATTTTTTCAAATTGAAATATGTTGTTGTTTGATGAAAAAAAAGCGACCCGTATTTTTTGTTTTGGAAAAAAAAATCTTGCTACGAAGTTACGGCTATTTGAACATTTAATCGTGCGTTACCAAAGTTCTTGAAAGAGGACCACTTTTTTTCTTAATAACGCTATATCTGCGGAACGGATCATCGCAAATACTTCATCTTGGTCTCATTTTGTAGAGTTTTTCGCACTCTTTTGGAATTCGAAGAAAAATTTGAGGATTTTTGAAAATTGACGGAATGACGTTCATTTTTCGAAAATTAGGGAAACCCGATTTTCGCGAAAAGTGATTTTTTTATTTTCTCAAAAATTTCACACAATATGTGAGGTAATATGACGGATATATCCTCGAAGTTTCATCGATGCTAAAACACTGCTTCATATCGAGAAAAAATATTTCGTGCGTCACTGAAATTCGTCAATTCCTGTGCTGGTGTTGACTTTGTGGGTTTCTTTGAGATGTGTACAGATTATTCGATCCAAATAATATTACTAAAACTTGATACATACGTACCTGAGGGAGTAAATGACCAAATGCCGTATGATGTATAACATCGTAGACCGAATATTGATCTGCTAATAAAGACTATCACGAAAAAATACAAAATTAAAAATCAGGGATTTATTGTAGTAATAACAATATCGTATAATAATATTGTTGAGTTATATGCTTCTATTTTCGTGGTGTACAGTGAGGTATAGGGGATCAAATGTTAAACTGCAACAAAAATGTGAACGGGACAGAAATGCGTGCAAAACGAAAGTAACAACAATGCGGATGAAAAAAGTTTGCAGAGGACAAAAGATGAAAATAGGAAGAAAAATGGAAAAAGATTATGGATGATCGATGTGTCAGATTGTGACCGATCCAAATGTATGGTTAATCTATCAGATTGTTACCGATCATCGATCTGTCAGGATTAGATTTTGTTTAAACTTCATTTTAAGAGAATTCAAATCAAAATGCGACAGATACAAATATATCAAAACAAAATGCACGAAGAACGAGAGAACAGGTGACATTTTCAATGCCTTCAGAGGCTTGCATTACACACAAGGTCTGTAGATTTTATCATTATATTATTATTAGCATTGAAAATGCTCCCGTTTTCGGGTCAGTAGTGCGGTCTGTGGGGTCAAATCTTGAAATGATGCAACGGAAGCGATGCAACGGAAGCAATGCAACGGAAGTGCGTAATGAAAAGTTGAAGAAATAAATAATAAAAGAACAAAAACAATAGAACGAGGGACATTTAGGTGATGTAGATTTCACTGTACACATAATGATTCTTAGTGTAATCATAGATGGCAATAATAATAGCGCAGCATGTAAATTCAGAGATTCAGATGAAAAAATGCTGCATGTACTCCCTCAGGTACGTATGTATCAAGTTTAGGTAATATTATTTGGATCGAAAAATCTGTACACATCTCAACGATGCTCACGAAGTAGACACCAGCACAGGAATTGACGAATTTCAGTGACGCACGAAATTTTTTTTTCTCGATATGAAGCAGTGTTTTAGCATCGATGAAACTCATAGGATATATCCGTCGTATTACCCCACATATTGTGTAAAATTTTTGAGAAAATAAAAAAATCACTTTTCGAGAAAAACGGGTTTCCCTAATTTTTGAAAAATGAACGTCATTCCGTCAATTTTCAAAAATCCTCAAATTTTTCTTCGAATTCCAAGAGAGTGCGAAAAACCCTACAAAATGAGACCAAGATGAAGTATTTGCGATGATCCGTTCCGCAGATATAGCGTTATTAAGAAAAAAAAGTGTTCCCTTTCCAAGAACTTTGGTAGCGCACGATTAAATGTTCAAATAGCCGTAACTTCGTAGCAAGATTTTTTTTTCCAAAACAAAAAAATACGGGTCACTTTTTTTTCGTCGAACAACAACATATTTCAATTTGAAAAAATTCCGTGAAATCACGATTTCCATTTTAGCCTTGCCTGCCCGATTTGAGATGGATTCGGTCAATACTAAATTCAAAGACGTGTTGGTATTTGAATACAACCATCCTGTCTCCCACATTTCAAGGATTCTTCGTTCTCAACTGCATCGCATATCGCATCTTTCTTGCGATAACAATTTTCGTCTGGCGATAGGTCGACGGGTAACAAATTATGAGCAATGAGAAGAAGGGAAACAAATCAATTTCGTAGAGCGTGATAATGATTGAAACATATTGAATTGATGAAATCATTTGCACTCCCGAATGAATTTCAGAATCACAGATTGAAGAAGCAGAGGCGAATGCTACGCTGGTATGTCGAGACGTCAGTTACATCATCCTTGGTCACAACCCTGGGGTTTTCGTCATCGACCGTCGCCCAGATGGTGATACCAAATGGAGTGAAGCAGTTGTGGTAAGGATTGATTCCAAGTTACACTGTAACGCTTTAGAGCCTCATCGAATTGATCAGCACCTGAAACAAGTTGTCTCCGTAGATTCGCGAACCCACGACATATATGCGTCAGCTGTTCCCAGGAAAACCGTACGAATACCGTTTACGTCGAATCTTGGCGAGTGGCCTTTCCAAACCTGAAGTCATAGGACCGTTCGAATCATTCACTAGTACGTTGCTAAATTTTATATTTGACTGGACACGAGCTTCCACAACTCAATTCATCAGTACTCACGTGATATTCGATTACAGCGACTTTTCGCAATCTCAGGAAAATCCGAAACGTCTCGATGTCAGAGTTTGTGACGGAAGCTGACGATCCGCATCACTTGAAATTCGATTTGAGTTTCAGCCCCTCTGAAGGTGAGTTCACGAATAGACGACTTATTGATATCAAGATGGTTGACTAGTTAATCGACGTTTAACTTGATTCTTGTATCTATGTTAAAACTGATGATCAATGATAAAGATGAAGATAAACTTCAGCTCTTTGTTTAACTTTGAGATTGATGTAAAATATGTGGCCATAGATCAGAGCTGCTCCTACGAGGCCACATTGCGGGACAACGACAATCGTAACACATTGATAGAGTTCAATGCGGTAAGCAAATGATAAATCATTAATTAGACTGTGAGAGAAGTTCAGCAAGAAATTGGAACCTTTCGTGTGACCAATCTTAGACTTTTATAGTCAATTTGAAATACAAATCGTGTGGAAACTACAGAGCAATGGTAGTTGGGTTTCTTACGTGACCGATGCTACGTGCTTTTTACCAGACGATGGAGCTGCGTACAACCTTCGGAAGTTTGGAATTCGAGAGGGACTACTTCGTCGAGATAAAAACGTTTACTACCGCAAACATCGCAAGCCCTAAGACTACGAAGGAATTCACCACTCCTACGTGTCGGGACTTCCACAAAAATTTAATACTGTGTAGTAAGTAAGATAAGTAACTCCATTTCGACTGAGTCAGCACTAAGCCGATAGAACTGGTTTGAAAACTGCTTTCATTGATTGATCTCCCCGCAGTCTCTCTTTTCCGCTGGTCCAAACATCACAGCAGTACTCAAATCTGAGCAAATCGACGATCGTCGATGCGATGTTTCAATTGTTGCAATAAATTGTGGATAACTTGTTTCAGAACCAGCGAAGGTCACGGGTCTGAACGCCACGATGATTCGCAGAGGAGAAAATATCTTCGATGTCACAGTGACGTGGAACACTCCAAACTTTATTCCTGACTTCTACGAAATACGCTTAGGCGAAATAGACGTCGAAGACCCCGAATTTCGCAACGTTTCGGGGGTTGGTGAATTTCGGATACTACGAATAAGCACACTGTAATGTGTCAGTTTCGAAAAACTTGAGACACATCTTTCCTGTTTTCAGAATTGGACCAAGGTGATTTTTTCTGTAGTCAAAATTGTTGGAATGGCCGACTTATCCATCAGGGCAGTTTCTCGCGGAGGCGCAAGTGAAACGACGTACAAACGTTTCAAAACACCTGAAGCCCCATCGACCTTCTTAAGTATGAATCATTTCAGATCAGACTAAAATCTTCCAGTGGATTGTGTAAAAAATGCATGAGTGAAAGTAGAAACTTAATTATTCACGAAGTGCGCATGCGCCAACTTCTCTTTTCTCCCACGGTTCTGGAAAGGATCACTTTATACGCACGCTACGAACCAGGCATCAAAACACTTAAACTTTCGAAGCTCGTGTTACAAGAATCATTCATCCACTGTGTCACGTCTTTTTGATAGTCCATATTTTTTTTCATCAATAGGGATCATCATCATTATCGGAGCAACAGCTGGCATGGTGATCTTAATCATTGGTATCGGACTCTGCGCTTGTTACCAACTAAAACTTCGAAAACTAAACAGGAACAGACGCAAATATTTCGACGTAATTACACTGCCATTAACTTCAAATTTTTTCGTGAAAAAAATCGATCTAGTTAGTTAATTTTGATGAAAAATAAAAAACTCTCAATCTTCTAAAATCTTATTTCTTCTATCGCAAGTAATGATTCATCTGTTTGATCAGCCTTCAAGTGAAAAGGATGTGGTACTCCTAGGGCCAGAAAAACAAGTGGAAAGGGTTCCTCCTGAGCCTATCATCGTCGTAACGCCTCCTCTAATGGCAACAGTGGACAAGTATGAAATAAATCGAGGTCATTTAGAGATCGATAAAATTCTGGGTACTGGAGCCTTTGGGGTAGTAAAACTGGGCAGTCTTCGTGATGACCGGGGCCGGTTGACACCCGTGGCTATAAAAATGCTTCGCGGTGAGTATTTCTGAAACTAAATCGTTGCCATAACCACAAGTGTCTTTGACAAAATTTCAATCCTGATTCATATCCATAGAATTTCCTGACGCGGAAACGGTCCACAGTTTCGAGCACGAGATAAAACTGATGAAATCCACTGGAAACCATCCGAACATTGTTTCTCTGATCGGTTGCTGTACACGTGATACACCACGGCTATTGATAGTCGAGTATTGCTCACGTGGTGATTTGGAAACATTTTTAAAGAACGCGAGTATTTTTACAAGGGACCAGGTGGTACAGATGAGGAAGCAATGGTCCGTGCTCCAAAGGTTTCATGGGTACCAAAACCTAGAGAATACTTTCAGAGAAACCGTATCTGTGTCCAGTAAGTTGATTATAATATAATTAGACAATAGAAATATCAGCGTATCCCGAGGTGTTGACCACTCGTCCCATCGATCATACACTCGATTTTAAGACTTGTTTCTGGACTTCATCAAGTCAATGGAATTCAACTGACTTGAACTGATTTGAACTGACTTCAATTAACCAGAACTGACTTGAACTGATTTGAAATGACTTCAATTAACCTGAACTGACTTCAATTAACCAGAACTGACTTGAACTGATTTGAAATGACTTCAATTAACCTGAACTGACTTCAATTAACCAGAACTGACTTGAACTGATTTGAAATGACTTCAATTAACCTGAACTGACTTCAATTAACCAGAACTGACTTGAACTGAGTTGAAATGACTTCAAGTAACCTGAACTGAATTGAACTGACTTCCATTAACCAGAACTGACTTGAACTGACTTCAAATGACTTCAAGTAACCTGAACTGAATTGAACTGACTTCCATTAACCTGAACTGAATTGAACTGACTTCAATTAACCAGAACTGACTTGAACTGATTTGAAATGACTTCAATTAACCTGAACTGA